>APFE030660539.1:16386-26716 GCA_000404065.3 Pinus taeda | reverse complement strand
GTGGTGATCTGCTGCTTGGACTTCTTGCTTCAAACTGATGCTGTGTTCCTCTGGATCTGGCTGATCCTCTACCTCTTGCCGGGCTCTTTCCTCTGTTTCTTTGACTCTGTTTCCGCAATATTTTCTCCTCTGCTTTCAAACTTGCTTGATAAGCATCCTCAACAGTTTTCAAACTTAACGGGCTAATCTCATCTTGGATCTCATACCTTAGCCCATTAACATATCTGGCTACTTTCTCCAAATCATCTTCCACATGCCCTGTCCTGATGCTTAACCTGTAAAATTCTTCAGTATATTCTTTAACAGACATTCCTATTTTCTTCAGATTTTACATCTGCTTAAAAAGATTCAAATGATAGTCTTTAGGCAAAAACTTGGCTTTCAGTTTTATTTTATCCCACTGCTTGATCTTAGATTTCCCTTTTCTCGTTCTTGATGTCTGTAACTCGTCCCACCAGATGGCTGCATGGCCCTTCAGTCTAGTGACTGCAAACTTCACCCTCTTATTCTCCTCAACCTCTTCATAATCGAAATACGGATCTATGGATCTGATCCAATCCATGAGCTCCTCTGCATTCAAACTCCCTTCATACATAGGAATTTCTATCTTGGGTTTGCTTCCAACTTTTGCCAGAATCTTGAGGACTTTGGGAGTTTCGTTTTCTTCTCCTGCTTCCACCTCTTCATCAGATTCTTCTAAAGAACTCTCAGTTCTCTCATCAGGTGCTCTTCTCTGAGCTGTTTCCATTGTCTCCATTCGTTCACGCAGTATTCGCACTTCTTCTATCAGGACTGCATTAGGTTCTGGTCTTCCTCTTCCAATTCCTCGCCTTGGCGGAATCTTTGCTGCAACACCTGTAACTGGCTCTGATACCAAAAAAATGATGACCCTGAACTCCGATCGCACTCTTCTCTGTTTCGGCAACAAGTAGCTGACAGTATAGTCTACAATTAAATCGTGCTTCTTCTAAAATATCAAAATACCAAAAGAGCAATCTGGTGTCAAACTAAAAAAAAACCACAGGAACAGAACTAAACTCGGTTTATGCATATAGGGTGCAGCCTTACAGTTCTTTTAAAATCATACACAGTGACAAACCATCGTTTAATGAGAAAAACATGTGCGCATACATACGGTGATCATATACAGCAATTCACAAACAACAATCCAGTTCCCCTTTTATTTGTCTGCGCTAACACGCCTTTTTTTTACTATACATCCACGCCAGAACCCTTTAACGTGACCTTGACACCATTTGCCACCGGGGAAGTCTTTAACGCATAAGAGATCTGCGTATTTGTATTTTTACAAAGGCTGAGCAATCCGCGCTCTTTTTTGCAGTAACATGTCACATATCACTTGTAGCAATCGCATCGTCGATGCCATAAATTTGGAACTACCTCCATTTAAAATGGAATTCAATTTTACTTCTGGTTTTATTGCGATCGGATGAACATGCCATTACTTCCGCTCCGATGTCGATTACATCGAACCGTTACAATTAACACGATTTATCTTCCCCTTGATTGTTGCCGATTGACACAACGCAAATCCAGGCTTCCTCGCCGATTCAATTCAAGACTGGATTCCCCATGGCAGAGTTGAAACAAAATTTGGTGCAGGAACTTAGATGTGCCTAAATTCTGGAGAGATTGTAGCCAACGCCGTGCTTTGGAATGATACGACTAATCCTCGTAAGATTTTCGTAATCTATTCTCGGTACAACGCTGAGGGAAGAAGATCACGCAGCCATATCACTGGCCTTTCAATGACCAAACCATGAACGTGTTTTCATATAAAGTTTGCAATTTTCGCAAGAAGTTGCTGCAATCCACACCGAGTACAATTACGCATACAACGAGATGCGAGGATCTCGCATGGAAATGCTCAACAGAGAAAAAATAGAAATCACTATTTTGAACTGTGAAGCTGAATGGAATCCAATTAGAAGGAAATTCTAACCCACACCTGTTACAACAAATCTTATCAATAAGATAGACACACTCATTACAATAATTAACTAATTATTTGTAAAATCAACCTCCTTAATAAACTGGATTTTAACACACAGCAATGAATTTCATCTCATCAAGCCACAACATGTGGACAATTTTCCACATTGCTGGCCAGTTCTGATGCTCCTGCATCACTTACATGTTGATTTCATGATACCTACTTACATCTTTGTATGTTAGGTTACATTTTTGAATATTTTGATTACATGTATCAGTCTTGTAGGTTGATTACAAGAATTGATCGCTTATGTTTGACTACATGCGTTTATGCGTAAGTGTAGTTGATTGGGAATTGCTTATGCACATTGTTGGTTGCATGTGGCAATGTGTATAATGGATTAATGGTTGTTGTTATGCATGTATGGTCTTGGTTATGATTATGCATGTATAGTAGGTCAAACATGCCTTGTGAAGTCATTGTATGAAATTTAGGTCATCATGATGCTATTGGTTATTATGATGTTAATGTGTTGGATGAGATGGAGCAAGGGATGCAGATCATCAAGTGAAGTTGCAACATTGGACCTCGAGGCGAGGACGTGTCGTCATACAAGTTTGTGTATTTGGCATGTAGGTTAAGGATTGTTATATGCATTAGGGTTATATACATTAGGTTATGTACACGTCTTTTGATGTTATGGTTATATTCATGATAGATGTTAGTTGATCAGTGTAATTATATGCACATGCGTCAGATAGTCAAGAATGATAGTAACATATAGTTGTATGCATTGTTATTGTTGTTTTAAATTAGATAACTTGATGATTATGTTGTATGTTGTTGATGAGCATGATATATAGCTTATTGTTGTTTCATGCTATTAACTTGATGATTAGGGTCATTTAATTGAGATATTGATGTTATAATTTGGATTGGTCATATGCGTGATGGTTATGTTCATTTCCTTGAAGATCTTGATGTTATATGTATTGTGCTAACCTAGTTTGACCTATGCAGATGGTTATGGTTGCGATATTCAGGTATGAACCGACATATTTGTCAGATGGTGTCATACTAATCTAGATTGAATTTTCATATGTGCGAATGATAATTGTGTATGAGTTTATGATGTGAACATGTTAGTTAGATATTGTTATGGATATCATGATCTTATGAGTGCTTGAGTTGACATGTTGTAAATTTATATCTCGCTAACTAGATTGATTATGCAGACAAGATAGCCTCCCCTAAGGTACACTAAGCTATGAGTTTGCTTATGTATTATACTTGGTGTTTCATAGTTGAATATGTCATTTATTTGATATTTGAGTATTTGGTGCCTATTATGTCATCTAATTGATTTATTTAACATGTTATGTTTGCAAGTGGTTGAATGATTGATGAATTGATTAATATGAGTATGTGTTCAAATGATTTTGTTTTAAGATGATTGTACTAAAATGTATGTGTTGAGACAATTGATATGTACTTGGATGTAGTTGATAGTTATAGTATTATAACTGATGACTATGAGTTGACTATGGATTATGACATGATTGTTAGTCTTGGTAATGGTTGATTTCAAATTGATAGATATGATTGTCTTGATATTTGGAACATGCAGTTGACATGTGTGGAAAGTTGTAGGGAACATGCTTGGTATTACTATGACAAGGTAGTAATTGATGTGTTTATATAACTAACAATTGTGTGATATGACAATGCATGGTAAGACTCGCTTGTAGCAAGGTAAAAAGGTGAAAGAAAGGAATTGGACAAGAATTTCTTTGGCTATGTTTGGAATCCCTAATTCCAAACGAATTATTTCTTTGCATACAGGAGGTATTATTAACCTTAATATAGTTTTACATTATGTGGATACATGCTATAATCATCAACATGTACTTGACATGTATATAGTTAGTCTTTAACTATAGGTTGATCTGTTAAAGGATTGGAGTCCCTTGAGAGATGACATGGATGTGTTTGGTTGCAAGAATCATGCTTGGCACAATAAGATGAGGTAATTGGTGTACTATTATGCTTAATTATACATTAACAATTATGTGTTTATGGCAGTATGATGCAGGGAGTTGCATGGCAAAACAAGTTTCCATGAAATCTTGAAGAAGGCTCTAGTTGAGTTTCCCTCGAAACCATGGGGATCGAGTCATGGTGTTTGTTGTTAGTCTTGTGCTTTTGTTTTTTTGCAATAGTTGCACTTGATTTGTAAGTTTTATTATGTCTAGTGCATAGCTATTCCATCTTGTTTGTGGAGTCATGTTGCTATTGGTTTTCATGGTTTTCTTGTTGTTATTGTTTTCGTTCTTGCCTTTTACGCTTTGAGCCTTGGGAATTGTTTGTGGAAAGAGGAAAGTTAATGTAGCTCAAGGAGAGATATGTGGTACCCAACAGCTGATGTAAGACTCAGATGGAGCTTGGTGTATGAGTAAGCTCAACGGAAGGTATGACTATGATAGTTCGTTGGACTGGTTGGGTCCATTGTGGTAAATGGACAAAAGTAGTGCAAACATGAGAAAGGTAACTAGAAAAGGTAAAACAAATGGATCAGAGGTGTCATATGCCTTGGATATGTTGGGAACCGTTGTTCTCAATATCATGCATGTCGTGCATCAACAAAGGAAGTTCTCTTAACCTTGAACTTATGTTATCTAGAAATTTTGTTATGATCAGGATTATGTTGATGTTTATATATGTATACATGTATGTATGTATGTATGTCATTGTATGACAGGATCATAATTGTTTTATGCTAACGTTTATATAAATATGTATGTATCCATGTATCTATGTTATCGTCTAACAGAGTTTTTAGGGATCATTCTTATGGAGGAATGATTGCTTATGTAGGAGAACAATATGAAGAGGTTCCTGGTCTTACGAGGAATCAATTGGGAAGAGTAGTCATGGAAAATATATGAGGTCAATATCATGTGGATATGATTTGATATTTTATACCTATATTATGCCCGTGTCTATGTTATGACATGTAATGTTGAAGGATACATCAACAAAGTGAAAGAAGTGTGGTCTGTGACATGCTAGGATAAGCATGGATGAGATATTGGAAGCAAGGTTTCTTGGTAAGGACAATGTGCTTTTGGATCTGTGGTACTACTGTTATGCATATGTTGTACATGTTGCATCTATGATGTGTGCACTTGTGGTGTTGTGTATACATAACATGTGTACATGTTATTTTTGCAATGTTAAGTACAGGATGGTACAAATAGGGTTGTGCGAATATTTCATAAGGGGTGCTATATACATATTGTACTATCTTCATGATGTATATGCGGTGTGTGTGCATATGGTGCTCTGTGCATGCAGTGTTGTGTACGGATGATGCTATGTACATGTTGGATATGCAGTGCTATGTACACGTGGTGTTGCGTGCATGTTGTACATATGGTGCTATGTACATATGGTGTCGCATACACATCGTGCGTGTGGTATTGTGTACTTGTGGTATTGTTTACACGTTGTACAGTGGTGTAGTGTAGATGTGGCATTGTATACACGTTGTGCAGGTGGTGCCTGTACATGTGGTGTTGTGAAGGTGGTGCGGTGTACTGGTGGTACTGTGTACATGTTGTACATATGGGATTGGTGTACGTGTGGTACTGTGTGCATGTCACCCATGCTGTGTTATGGGCATACGGTATTATGCATGTGCATCATGTAGTCATGGAATTGTAGCATGTGTACTCATTGTGTTGTACTTTATGTAGGGACATGCATTGGGTGGTATTTCACATTGGGTATAGATGGATGCATTTTATTATATATACTCGGTGTAGGTGTATGTGCTGTATGTTAGGTGTAGATGCATGTATTGCATGGTGTGGTATGTCGTGTGGTTGTATGAGTGTGTTGCAAACAATGTGTCTATGCACATGGTTGAGGAGAAGGCACTGAGTGTCTGTCGGGCGTAGCAACTGATCCAAAGTGTGTACGGAATAAAGGTGAAGGTAGAAGCTAAAGATTGATGAAAGGATAAGTATTGGTATTGTATTTTGGTTTTAGTATGCATGTGATTTATGATTGTGGTCTATGATGATTACATGTGATCTATGATTTTGATTTATGATGGTTACCTGTCATTTATGATTTTGATGGTTATGTTTTGAGCTAACCTAATGTGATATTTTTATACATGTTGATTTGGTCAAATATGCTAGTTTGAGTTATTGTGACAGGAAGCGAACATTATTGCAAATGTGCCTTATTGACGAGATACCAATGAGGTATGATGTGAATTTATTTTAATTTATTTTAAAAGTGATGGAAGTTATGTGCGTAGTGTAGGAATCATGAACATGCCCGATTGGGTAGTTGAAATCAACTACAAGAATTAGTAGCTTCATATGGTGGTTTGGTGGTTGCTTATGGTGGTTTGGTAGTTGCTTTATGATGGTTTAGTATTTGATTTATGGTGGTTTAGTATATGCTTTATGTTGATTGATATATGCCTTATGATGTTTTGATAGATGCTATATGATGATTATTGTATGATTGATATATGTTTGGTATATGATTTGGCATGTGTTTTGGTATATATATTTTGATGAGGTTGTTATATGTACACCCGTGTATGGATGTAAATGCTGTAACGAGCTGTGTTATGAGGCTCCACTATGTGGTATGGGTGTTATGTTATTATGCTATCATGTGGTTATGTTATCATGATGTTATGATGTCATATGAGTTTTTAAGCAGGATGATCATTGTAAATACTGTAATGAGCTATGTTATAAAGCTCCACTATGTGGTATGTTGTCATGTTTTCATGATGTTATGTCTTGAGTAGATCTTTCATTGTAAATACTGCATCGAGCTGGGTTATAAAGCTCCATGAATAGTATGTCTTCTGTCAACAGGTTTCTGAGGTATATGTGTGATTGAACATCGAGGATGGTTTTCCCCAAGGGGGAGGGTTCTGTAATAGCACAGGTGAAAATTCCATGTAATAAATGTGAAAAACAATAACCACGGATGACTGGGACATGTATTCGAAGTTGAATGGTGGGAAGGACATCCTAGGGGTTGTTCATTTGGTTGTTTATGGATAAGGAAATTGGCAAAGGCAATGGATAAGGCATTAAAGAGGCAAAAAGGTATCTTGGCACATTTATTTATAAAAATAATGGAAATTAGGAGAAAAGGAAGGTGAAAGGTCACATTTTGTATGTGAGGAGGAAATTGAAAGAAAATAATGGAAAATGAAGAAAATAGAGGCCTCATTAATAAAAAAGCTTATGAGAATCAGTGGGAAAGACTTGGTCAGTTAAGTTTTGGAGCTCTCTCATTATTATATCTCTCTCTCTCATACTCTTGGTTACTTAGAGTTTTCTTGGAGCACTCTTGGAGGGTGCGGCATACTTGGATTCTTGGAGCAAGAAGGCAAAGGCAGAGTAGGAACTGCAAGAAGGCATCGACATCAACAACTACATTAGATTTTCTTGTAGGTATCGAGTTACATGTATGATTTCTTCACTAGTTTTGGCACGAATGGCACATGCATGCGGTTTCTTGGTTATGATTTGTCATTGGGATGGAGGATGGCCAAGATTAACAGTGGATTGCCTAGCCTTGCCATTTCCTGGATAGCCATGATGATTGTGGGTTTAATTTCATTGCTTTGTTTTGGTTGGTTCTCATTTTTCCATAGCTTGGGTTGAGTTACTAGTCTTGGAAGCCCTCGTTGAACAAACGCCCTGGAAGCCTTGTAACAACTTGGGTTGAGTTACTAGTCCTGGAAGCCTTGGTTGGACAAATGCTTTGGAAGCCCTTGGCAGGTTGAGTTACTAGTCCTGGAAGCCTTGGTTGGACAAACGCTCTGGAAGCCTTGGTTAGACAAACGCTCTGGAAGCGCCGGAAGGCTTGGATGGAACCAATCTGATGATTGTTTTTGGTGATGTCCGATTGTGAGGTGGAATCAATGTTTGATGGGTTGAGGTGGGTGGCCTCTGGAAGCCCTAGATGAGTTTTGATTGATGTGTTCTATGAGATCCCACATTCATGCTTGGAATATGGCACGAGGGTGATTGGCTGAAGAGAGACTTGACTCAGCCAATCTATGGTCGGGTGGAATGTGGTAGTCCCATCTTCGGTTGGTTCATTGCATTTATTAATGAAAAAAAATTCATTCCCTTGATTTTCATGTGCAAATGTATTGGTGCATATATGGATTTTGATGGCTGATATGTTTATTGTATTTCTGTTCCTATTATGTTTTTTTTCTTATGCACATTTACCCCAGAGGTTGTTACAACATCTCTCTCGTGTTGAGAAATAGAAAACATCTTTATACATATATACGCATTTATGTTTTTTTGGTTATTAATCACTTTCTAAAGTGTTATATATTAACTCCATATTAAGCATTGAGGAAATTATACATTTTACCATATCCTCAATTTGGAAGCACATAATAGAATAAAAGATCTCTCTCACATACATAACTCCCCCTTGGTCAACATTGATACTAAACTCTTCATGGTACAAGAGGTAGAGATGGGTTTCAAGAAGTTGGGTGTTGGAAAAGAAAAATACTTAGCTGAACTCCAAGAAAAATATCTAAAGTGGGGCTCAAAGATTCTTGCACCTCACATTACAAAAATCTTCAACAACATCATACAACAAGGGCTCCCGACAAATTGGTCAACTAGTCCGGAAATACCTCTTTTCAAGAGCGATGATGTCAATAATCCCCCTAATTATAGGACTACATGATAAACCCTTTGTTTGAAAAGCTATTTGGAAGCATGCTAGAAAACAAAATTAGAAAGTGGGCAGAAGAAAGAGATAAGCATGCTAAAGGGCAAGTAGGTTTTAGACCTAAACAAGCAGGTTTTAGACCTAAACATTCCACAATTGATCATTGCATAACTTTAAGGCACATCATTGAAAAAGTTTGGGAGAAAAAGGAAGAAGTCTTTTGTTGCTTTGTTGATTTCAAAAAAGCGTTTGACTCAGTTCCTAGGGATAAACTTTGGCAGAGAATGGAGGAACTTGGGGTTCCCAAACATTTGAGAGTAGTTGTGCATAGGCTATATGATGATGTGAAAGTCAAAATTAGAACTTCAGCAGGCATTTCTGAAAGTTTTAGAAGTGATATCGGGGTCAAACAAGGTTGCCCACTGTCTCCTACACTTTTTGGTTTATATATCGACAAGCTTGAGGAGTGGTTAAGTTCGCAAGGGGGTGATGGTATCTATTTGTGCAAGTTTGTTATACGGCCTCTTTTGTATGTAGATGACCTTATTCTGATTGCTAAATTGGCTCTTGGTTTGTAAGAGCACTTACATTCCCTTGAGAATTTTTGTAGAAGTGTGGGGATGCAAGTCAATATCAGCAAAAAGAAAGTAGTGGTCTTCTCTAAGAAAAGAAAACACAACCAACATAAGTTCTACTTTGAAGGCAACATTTTGGAAGAAGTTGTGAATTACAAATACCTCGGGATTGATTTCAACAAAAATCTAAGCCGGAATGGTTGTAGAAAGAAAAGAACTTTGGGGGGTTGGTAAGCATTTTATGCTTTTCAAAATAGGTGTAGAGAGGTAGAGTTATGGGACTGGAAGACCACTCAAACTCTTTTTGTGCTTTTAGTGATTCCGGTGATTCTCTATGGTTGTGAACTGTGGGCTAGCAGTACCTCCGACATGCCGTGGAGACAAATTGAGAAAATTCAGAAGCGTTTGATTACAAACTTGGATGCAACAAATAACAAATGGTTTAATAAATAGGGTATTTGCTTGAACGTGTGTCCCATAAACAACAAAGAGATAAAAGCTTTTGTTATGGAAAAGTTCCACAAAGTACTTGGTAAAAGGAGCTAGGAAGAAAGAAAAATAACTATATTGAAGTGTTTAATCCCACTCATAATCATCAACCAAAAGCATACATAGAGGCCAATACCTCTTGGAGAGCCAAAATTATTATTGCGCAGTTAAGGACTAATTCTCATCAACTCCGTTGTGAACCAGGGAACTGGAAAAGGCCAAAGGAAGTGTTGGAGGAAAGGGTATGCATTTTTTGTTCTTCCGAAAAAGTGGAAACATAAAAACATTCCATTTTAGAATGTGAGGCCTTCAAAGCCAACAGGGAAAGTTATGTAGATATGCTGGCAGCAAGCTCTTGGGATAATCTATTTAGTGAGTGGTTTGTCGAGAAGCAAGGAGAATTTATTGTGAAGCTTCATAGAAAAGGGGCTGAATACATCAAGCAGATGAAGAAGCAATATGTCCCATACGCTATCTTTAACCTCATGGAAGTTAAAATAATTTTTTTCTTTCTTTCTTTCATATTTATTTATTTGATATTCAAATATTTTAATTAATGTGCATATTA
>APFE030660539.1:0-10549 GCA_000404065.3 Pinus taeda | reverse complement strand
CATGAGTTCTAAATGTTGTTTTCAGAATGTCTTCAGTCTTCATTCTGATTTGATGATATCCTGAACGAATATCCAACTTGGTGAAGTAAATTGATCCATGCAATTCATCCAATAATTCATCAATGATAGGAATGGGAAATTTATCTTTAATAGTGAGTCCGTTGAGCTCCCTATAATCCGGATACAAGCACCATGACCCATCCTTTTTGTGCACCAATACTACTGGATCAGAGAAAGAACTTTGACTAGGTTGAACTATACCAGCCTCTAGCATTTCTGCAACCATACGTTCAATTTCACTCTTTTGGGCATAGGGATATCTGTAAGGTCCGATGTTTGGAGGAACACTTCCTAAAATCAAATGAATAGCATGATCATGATCACGAATAGATGGGAGGCCTTTGGGAGTCTCAAATACCTTGGAATGATTGTCCAAGAGTTTTTGGAGATCTAGAGAAATAGTTGATTTCGATGTGGTAACCTCTAGCAAACATAATTGTGCAATTATGCCTCATTATTCTTTCTTTATAAGTTTTTGCATTCCGTTAGAGCTGATTATCTTTCCCAGTTTCCCTATGATACCCCCTAATTCAAATTCATTTCCTTTCGAACAAAAAAATCTTGAAGAGTTCTTGAAAATTAAAAGATATTGCACCCAAGGATTGTAGCCATTGGACTCCTAGTACAACATCGGCACCACCCATTGAAATGGAAAGCATTGGGCTATTCAATACATATTCTCCCATGGATAGCTTGATATTATGGCACTTCCCAAAGAAATTTATGGTTCCTCCACTTGCAACCATCACATGACACTCTGGTCCTGGATATAGGAAGAAATTCAGTTCCTTGGCTATCTTACAATGAATAAAATAATGGGTACTACCCAAATCAATCAACACTATTACCTTTTTTTTCTTGATATGTCCTTCTATATTAATAGTTTGAGGAGTGGTAATTCCAGCCAATGCATTACAAGATATGGTTAGATTCATTTCTTCTTTCTCTAGGGTTTGTTCCGGGTGTATATCCTTTTCTTTTGACGTTTCTTGTTCATTTTCTTCCTCCTCTTCACAATCTATGTAAAATAATTTCTTGTCAGCACACTTATGACCTTAAGTGTATTTTCTATCACAACTGTAACAAAGCCCTTTTGCTCTTTTTTCTTCCAATTGTTGTGGTGTCAATCTTGTAGGTTGTGGAAGGCTAGGGGCAACAATACTTCCATATTTATAATTGTGAGTGGTAGGCTTCCTTGTTGCCATAATTTTTCTTTCCATTTTTCTTGCCAACCTGAATGCGAATCATGTTCCCAAAGGCGAACCTCATGTTGGATGTTATCCTTTAAAGTCCCTATGAACACATCAATCCTATGCTCCTCTAGAATATCTTTTACCCTTATATTCAATTTTTGGAAGTCCTCAATGTGCTCCATCATTGAGCCCTTTTGTTTGAGATTTATCAAATGGCTAAAAAAAGTGTTGCTTTTTGTATCCTCATAATGTGCTATCATTTCATCCGTAAAAGTTGCCGAAGTGACAATTTATTTACGAGAGCAAAGCCATCGATACCATACAAACTAATTTGGTTCCAAATATAAAGTTGCAATGCATACCTTTTGTGTGTTTTGCACATTATGGAGATTGAAATATTCCTCCATCTTTAGTATCCATGATACGGGATCCTTGCGATCAAACTTCCTCATATCGATCTTTGGAACACGTTGGGTCAAATCTCTCTTCAATTATTCCATGATGCCTTTAAGTTTTTCTTCTAAACCATCCATCTTAGCTTCCATGTATTTCTTTAAACCATCCATCTTAGCTTCCATGCCATCCATCTTAGCTTCCACGTCATTCATCTCAGCTTCTACGCCTTTCTTTAAACTATCCATCTTAGCTTCCGTTACTTTTTGTGAGAGTAAATTTTTTTGCACTTGGTCTCATAATTTTGATATATCATGTTTCATTTCTTCCTCTTCTTCATGAGTCATGCTAGAGATTTCAGGTTTCTTACTAGGCGTTTCCATTTTATTTCTCCGGGACATCAATTAATGATAATTGTGTTTCACTATGCCCTTTGAATTCCTTCAAACTAATTTTTTAAACCAAACTTATGCAAAATTTTAAATAAAATTACACATCTTTTTACACCTTGTAGGAGCTCGATATTGTATGTGATGTTTCTCTGAAATTTCGGATCTCGAAGGTCTGAAATTGCGCACTATGGTATCCCTCTAAGTTCTCTTTCCAACACCACAAGTTGGATCAAAATTGGATTCTCCAAGAAAGTGTTATGCCCAATCTCCCAAGATGACTTGATTATATATGTTTTCTGTGGAGCGAAATTGTACGAAGTGCCACGTGCCATTGTTTCAACCTTCGGACCTAAAAATGATGCACATAAAACGAATGTTTGTCTTATTTCTGTAACTTCTTACGAAATTTCAATCTAATACTCAGAGAGAAAGTTATGATGATTTTCCTAAGGTCACATGTTTGGGATGTAATGCGGGAGCTTGCAAAAACCATAATTTCCTTGGATAATATCTCCAAAAATATAGCGAGACAAAATTTGAAATTGGGACCCGAGGATCATTGATATTTCGACTCAAATGGTTTTTTTTAGCGTCTAAAACATCATAGAAAAAAAAAGTTATAACGAAAATTCCACGATGACTTGTTTTGGAGCAGCGAAATCCTAGAATCCAAAACTTTGAGACCAAATGTTGTGAAACAAGTGTTCAGAAAGATAGAAAAGATAGATCAATGACTTAGAAATCACCTCTTCGAGGGGGCAACCTCCTTTACATTACACAAATGAACAATTATTGGGTGATACAAATGACAAAACCTCCTTTCTATATATAGGAGTCTAAAGGGTCACAATATAATCAAAGACGACCTAACAATAATAATATAAGGGCACAAAAATAACAATGGTGGGCTTCTCTGGGGCACAAAAATAAAAAATGTGGACAATAGGGGCACAACAATAACAATAAGGACTACAATGAAAATAGTAATGGGAGAATCACTAGTATTATAGGGACTTAATACAACTTAAGGTGTAACAACAAAACTTCGGACTATAATGGAAAATCCTCGAAGTGTAACAATGAGCAAGAACAATAACTGCTCATCCTTAGTCCTTAGTTATAGGAAATACCTGAAATAAAAATAACCCAAAAACTTCTTCCACAATTACCTTGGTTAGCCATCTCAAAAAGACATCACTTTATTCGATATTTAACGAAAGATGACAAAATAATATGTTGAGAAAGGATTGCTCTTATAACCAAGGAAAATGGTAATTGGGACATAAAGTTCATAGGTTTAGAGAGAGAGAATGATTAAAAATGGGGAAAGAGGTGTTTAAGATATGCTTAAAAGATGCACGCAACAATGGGTATGACTATTAATATTAACAAAATTAAAGTCATGATAGTTGAATAAAAAATGATCACCTATGATACTTTCATTTATGGAAACAAATATTTTGAGGAAGTTCCTTCATATAAATATATGGGAATTGGCGTCCCTCATAATCTCAATTCAAATTTTAGCATTGAGAAAAGGATATATGGAAGTTGAAAAGCTTACTATAAGATTGAAAATAATTGTAAATTGGCAGAAAATTGGATATGGGAAAATAAAACTCCTCTTTAAGACACTTGTTACTTTTTTTTTATGGACGAGAGTTGTGTGGTTGTAGTATATCTAGATATTCATGGAGGATTGAGCTAATTTAGAAGCAATTTATAACCTACAATATCAATATTAATGGAAATACTCCCAACCCTATCTTCTTGATTGAAGCCAACATTTCCCCCATTGAAAGCATGTTTATGACTAGGCAAACTGTTTCTAACTCTAGCAAAAACCCCTGCCTTTGACTCAAATGAGGATGGCATAAGGATGCCTTGCTTGGCCCATTAGGGAATAAAGGAGGAAATCATCTTGTAAAATCAGGATAATATTAAAAATACGTTTGCTTCCAAATTTAAGGAGAAATTGAGGAATGATAAAGAGTTTAAGGGAAAAAGGAAATTAAGATGTTATAAGGAGATGATAGATCCCAATCTTGAAAACCAAGATTATATTTATGCCTTCACTAGTGTTAAGGAAAATTAAACGTTGCTAGGATAAGAGCTAATTCCAATGAAATCTATAGTGAAGCTGGACATTACTCCCTAAACACTTTTGGAATGCAAAAGTCTCCCACCTATGGGGTACGATAAGAACTTGTAGGGCGATAAAGAGTTATGGGGTAAATGAAACTAATATATTATAATGAGGTGATAAATTGTTGTGCCAAAAACTTAGATTACATTTTTGTTTCAACATGTGTTAAAATAAAAATGAGAACTTGTAGGGCGATAAAGAGTTATGGGGTAAATGAAACTAATATATTATAATGAGATGATCAATTGTTGTGCCAAAAACTTAGATTATATTTTTGTTTTAACATGTGTTAAAATAAAAATGAACAGGTATTAAGATAACAACTAATTTTCATGAGTTCCATAGGAGAAGTGGACATTGGCCAGTTCCAAAAACACCTTTGAGATGAAAATGTGTCCTACCTATGTGACACTAAGAAGATTGAAAATGCAAAACACTTTCTCTTAGATTTCCTATTTTCTACTCACATTTTATTTAATTTTCAAAATATTTGCCACAATACCAACCTTCTTGTTAATTTTCAAAATATTTACCACAATACCAACTTTCTTGACCTTGTAAGTCAGCAAAACTCCTCACACTTCTTTTAGAACATAGAGATAAAATATTAAAAAATTTTAATCCATATAAATTTTAATATATATACCTTGGTCAAACTAATTCCAGTCGTGCCAACTACCATGTTCAATAATTAACTTGCATGTAATTTCTAGAATTATTATAATAAAATCAATTAGGGTTCTTCTATGACATATTTATTGGAGAATTTATGGTTATCCATCCCTTGATTTTATAGCAAAGAAGTCCTTTTATTTGCATGCCAAAACAATTGAATAAATAAATTGTTACGAAGTGTTGTTAAAATCTGATATTTTATTAATTAAGTGGCTCTCCAGGTGAGATACGTAGAGAGTGCCCAAGCACTACACACAATGCACATTGCTATTCAATCAGGAGAACCTAGTACATATAGGCTTTCACACTAACAGGGTGGCTTCAACCACTCCCTAGATAGTAGGATCTAAGACTTAATATTAGAGTCTCAATCCTATCCTTAAAACAACTAAGTGTAACTTTCTCCATTAATTCTAACACTCCCTCTTAATGGAGAAAGGTTACTGAAAAAATAACATATGCCTGTTGGTCTAGTCTCAGCTAGGCTTACAATAGTACATAAAAACTTGGTAACAGAGTTTTCATTTTAGTCTTTTTGCTTGAGAGCCCATGCTTGTTCATTCCTAGGCGAGGCTTCATCTTTACTTTCCTTGCCATGAGGTAGTGATAGATTTTCACCTCCTTTTTGAGTTTTCTTCCCCAAAGACGGAATGCTTGAACTCTTATCCTCTTTGATCTTGATTGTAGGCTGGTAATTGATAATACTTTAGAATGTACAAGCTTGGTAGGATAATTTTTCCTCTCACTACTTTCGATGTCAAACAACTGAACGTTAGTCATGTTGTCTTCAACATTAATGAGATCATGATAATTTGAATTCTTTCCAACTTTGTCTTCTTCTGCTAAGTCTTTGCAATCAGCGTCATGTGGCTCGTCCAATTGATATTCAAAAATATGTTTCTCTTTACTTCCTTCCTCAAGAAAGACTAATGGGTCTTCTTGATCTTCAACCATATGTTCCTCTTTACATCCTTCCTGAGAAACAACTTGTGAGTCTTCAGTCTCACGTTGTTGCATAACATATCGTATCTGTTGATAACCGTGGTCATTAATAAAACCGCTAAGCCTCATGAAAAAAATATCATCAGGGTCAAATTTGTCTAAAAGTGCAGCCATATTGGAAAAGTCCAACTTATCTTGCTTCCAGATTTCTTTGTGACTCCACTCGGTCCTCTCAAGAGCTCCAACAACCTAGTTACCACACAAGGGGGAAACTTTTTCCTTTGGCAACTCTTCAACTGTAAAACCTTGGGGTACACGCCGTGGCTTCTATGCCACACAACGAAATCTGAAGCAAATCACCAATACAACTAAAAAAATAATAGAGAAATTTGTTGGATCATTGAAAAATGAATTCGACCTTTTCAAGCCCGGACTCCGTTAAGACACTTGGAACAAGTAGCAACAAAAACACAACTCAATGAAAATAATACACATCTGGAAAAGTGATCTATGTTTCTTTCGTCTCCTCTGTGCCACCCTCCTTAGACTCGCTATCGCGTGGAACTCCTCTTTCTGCTCTTCAGCCTCCATGGCAGTTTCCCCAATTCTGGATCATAGATTCGGATTCAACACTCCACAACAGTTTTGAAGGACCATATAGTTGCCTCCTCCACGCATCTAGCTCAATCATGCCTCAATCAATTCTAACAAGTGCTTGTTTAAAATGCCCCAAAACAAATTTGGCAATATTTGGTTTGTTTAATTTTAAGGGTTTTAATCTGAATATTCATGTAATCTTTTGGTATCGCTATTATATAAGTAGAAGATAAACATCGAATTTGAATTTTTATACCTCTAATATTAATACAAAATATCTAATTCTAATTATAAGTCTTTCAATATTATATTTCAACAATGGTAAGATGCCACTTTCATCTACTTCAAGTTTTTAAATACATTCACATCATGGTAAATATTACTATTATAATCTCTCAATACTTTCAAGGCTTTTTTTAATTTAAGAGAATAAATTTGCGATCATAGTTCAGCCTCTAAACCTATTAGACATAATCCATAATTAATGTAGTCTCTGAAGACCATTCTTGGCCATGGCTTGTATAAATGTTAAGGAATAGATATTTCATTGAATTGTCTACCATTTAGCTACATGAAACCTAAGAGAATGAGAATTTCCATTATTGTAGAGAACTAAGTATTAATAGAATTAATTAAATTTACTAAATTTATTTTCTGTACCTAACTCCGAATAATAATATTTTATATAAAATTCTTATTAATTATGGTTATTATTATTTTTATCTTTAAAAATGAGTGAATATAAATATATAATGAATATATATAATTATATTATATATATAAGATTTATTTATTTTTTTTTTTTTATTTTTTTTAATAAATACCATTTTTAATTATATTTACTAACGTTAAAATTTATGTAAATTTGGCTATATATATATGAATTTATAAATTATTATCCTTTATTATATAATAAAATAATTAATATATGATCCAAACATATATACATATATATAAATATGTAACAATATTCTTAATTATGAAGATTTACTCCAATTTATCATAGATATTCTTAACTTGGAGCTTTTGTTACAAGACCATGTCTTAGTAATACCAAGCTCAAGAGACATTTTTTAACTAGCACAAACACCCATAATCTCATATGAAGCACATATATCAATTATTAATAATATTAAGTTTTTTTTTTTCAAATTTTGCATTTTAAAAATATTTACACAAGAAAAAATCATATCACTCTAAACACTTCAAGCACATAAAGAAATAAAGAAAATTATTTTAACATCCAGGAGGCTAAAGATAGCCTATGGGACAGATTGTTTCTTCATCTGGTTAATGTATTCGACCCTTTTCCTGTGAAGTTGGACAGATTGTTTCTTCATCTCATTGATGTATTCGAACCTTTTCCTGTGAAGCCTCACAATAAACGCTCCCAACTTCTTGACAAACCCCTCGCTAAATATATTATCCCAATAGCTAGCTGCCAGAATATCTGCATAACTTTCCCTAATGTCTTTGAAGGCCTCACATTCTAGAGAAATGTTTTTTTGTTTCCACTTTTATGGAAGAACAAACAATACATACTCTTTCCTCCCACACTTCTTTTGGCCTTTTCTAGCACCCTGTTTCACAAGGGAGTTGATGAGAATTAGTCCTTAACTGAGCAATAAGAATTTTGGCTCTCTAAGAAATATTAAGCCAATTCAAAAAAACGACTTTGAAAATGGCTTCCAGATGAAGAAGTTATGGGTTTTTGAAGGAAAGTTGATGAAGATGCTGACGAACTACGTGAATGCTGGGAAGTGAAAGATAATGTTATATTTAAACCCCCCTGCCTCCCCCCTTCTAAACTTAATATAATTAGCTCACTTTTTTAAAAAAATATTACTTTATGAGACCCACTTTTATAAATAAGTGAAAGTCACTTTTACAATGGTACTTTATGAACTACCCACTAAATTGTAACTTAAATAAAAGATAAAGTGACTTTAGAATTATAAGTGGCCCACTTTTGATAATATGTGAGAACACTTTTACATAAAGTAACTTTAAAACATAAGTTACATGTGCTTTTTGAAAAAGTAACTCAAAAAAAAAGAAGACTTAAACCGAAGACCTCTATTCTCATGAGTGGCTCATTGATTCTGGAGATTCTTATCACATGGCAAAAAAAAAAGCCATGTTTTTTTCTTTGAATGATTGTAACACCAAAAATATATACGTTGGTGATGATCGATCTCTTAGTGGTGTAGGGACTGGAACTATTCATCTAGACAATGGTCAATTTAATGATGTATTATGTGTTCCTACCTTATCCTGCAACCTTCTATCTATATATCAGATAACTCATTTAGGTGAATGTAAAATCATTGAATTTTCACCTCATGATGTTGTAATTAAGGACCTAAGAGATCCTAGACATATTTTAGCTACTGGAATTATTGATGATTCTACAAGGTTGTACAAGTTTAACAACTTTGGGTCATCAGTTCTTCCCTCGGTATTTGTTACTCATAATGATGAAGTGAGCAAACTTTGGCATGAGCAATTTGGTTACTTAAACTATCGCTCTCTTTAAAACCTATGTAAAGAAAATATGGTGACAAGTCTTCCTATGGTATCTTGCAAAGATGGTGTTTGTTCCGGATGTGTACTCGGAAAACATCATCTAGATAGTTTTGAAAAACATGCCTCTTGGCACGCCTCAACCCTTTACAACTTGTGCATAGTGATTTATGTGGTCCCCTTCCAGTTGTTTCATTCTCTAGCTACAAGTATTTCTTAACTTTCATTGATGATTTCTCCAGACGCACTTGGGTATACTTCTTAAAACTCAAGAGTGAAGTATTTAACATGTTCTTGGCCTTTAAGGCCTTTGTTGAAAAACAATTTGGACATCAAATTCTTAAGCTAAGATCTGATAATAGCGGAGAATATGTTAAAAACAACTTCATCAACTTTTGCACTGAGAATGGAATTCAAATGCAACATATTGTTCCATATACTCCACAACAAAATGGTGTAGCTGAAGGAAGAATCACACCTTAAAGGAAATGGCTAATTGTATGCTTCAATCTAAAGGACTTAGTCTTAATTATTGGGCAAAAGCAATTAACTGTGCAAATTACATAATAAATCGCACTCCTACTAAGGTTTTAAAGAATATCACTCTAGAAGAAGCATGGAGCTCAATTAAACCACATGTGAGTCACTTTCGTGTTTTTGGAAGTGACGCATGGGCCCATACTCCAGATGAGAAACATAAAGCTTTAGAACATAAGAGTGAAAAATGTATTTTTGTTGGATATTCTGAAGATTTCAAAGGATATAGATTTATTCCATTTAAGTCCAAAAATGTTATCATTAGAAGAGATGTAAAGTTTGATGAAAATATAACGGCCTACGAGCCTAGTTCGGCGAATGTTCCACCTCTCTCTATCTCTTCTACTTTTGAACATATTTCTTCTTCAGATGATGAAAGCGAGGATGACAATCCTCCCCCACCTTCTCAGGATCCTCCTTCAGCTCCTCCACTTCCAAAATGGGTTCGTGCTACTCGGGATGCAACAGGTCATCTTGTCGGTGATCCTACAGATCAGCGTCGTACACGCTCTCAGTTCGAAAGAGCCTCTTCTTTACTGGCTTAAGTCTCAGCGAATTATGATCCTGACACCTTTGCAGAAGCTTCAGGCCATCCAGATTGGGACGCAGCTATGAATGAAGAATATCGTTCATTATTGGCAAACGATACATGGGATCTTGTTCCTCTACCAAAGGGACGGAAACTTGTTAGATGCAAATGGGTTTACAGAACCAAGTATGAACTAGATGGGAAAGTTGATAAACATAAAGCTCGTCTTGTTACTAAGGGTTTTTCACAAGTTGAAGGCATTGACTATACTGAAACCTTCTCCCCTGTTGCCAAAATGAACTCTGTTTGCCTTGTTCTTTCCCTTGCTGCCTCTTTCAAATGGGAAGTCCATCAGATGGATGTTAAATCTGCCTTCTTGCATGGGGACTTGCATGAAGAAATCTATATGGAACAACCTATTGGGTTTATACAAACAGATTCCAGTCTTGCATGTCGGCTTAAGAAATCCCTTTATGGTCTCAAGCAAGCTCCTCGGGCTTGGTATGCCAAAATGGATAGCTTTCTTTTAGAATCTGTCTTTTCTAGGTGTCATTCTGACAAT
>APFE030660530.1:0-15472 GCA_000404065.3 Pinus taeda | reverse complement strand
TTCCCGAAACGCTTCTTTCTTTATGTTAATGATGTTCATAGTTGAATTTCATGTATGAATGGATGTCTAGAAGTTTGTAACTAACTCCTTTCTTATATAACATAAAGATCATCTTTCATGTAAATCTTTGTCCATATACTGCTGCATTCCTTGGAATTGTTGTTTTTTGCAGGGCAAAGGAGCGAAGGGACGTGAAGAAGGGTTTGCACCCTTGAGTAACTACCCAAACGTAGGACCTTAGGTATGTCCTTCTCACCTTAGAAGTAGCTTTTTCTAGCATAAATGGCTGTGTGTGTGTATGTTTCTTGACTTAGACAACTTCCAGTCTGCTAGGGTTCCATCCAAGAGCCTTAGGGGATAAATCCCGCAACACAATCTACCCATTCCTTTCCAATAGGATGGAATTTCCCAATTTCAAGAGATTCATCCAACCGTTTATTCGGTCCCCCCTCCAATCAATCTAGTCGTTTCCTTCAATTGGAATCTACTAGAAGGACACCGCCTTCCATCTAATGTACCATTCTGAATCATAGTACAAGTTTACAAAATGATCATGTTTGGAACTATCATAGATGAAGGGGCTTTCGTGAGTATCCTTTCCTCAACTATTTGGAAAGCGCTTGGTTCACCATGGCTTCTTCCTAAGAACGAAATTTGTCAGGCTTCAACAAAGGAACCATTCAGTCGTTAGGAATCCTTCCAAATTTTCCTATAACTTTGAGAAGGAAAAACATTCACTTGAATGTGATGGTAGTCCAAGGGCCACTAGATTACAATCTACTCCTTGGGCGTGACTATGTTTACAGCATGGGAGCTATTATTTCCACACTCTTTCGGGTAATGTGTTTCTCGCATGAAGGCAGAATGGTACAACTTGTCGACCATCTTTCATTTCCCGGTTCAATCACGGCTATGAGTCAAACGCCATCCCTAAATGGTCTCTTTGCATCAAGAATGTCTCTTCAACTTCCAGTTCATCCACCTAATTACCACGAGTAATTTGGTGAATGAAACAATGCTCAGGGGGCATGCACCCTGGTCTACTTCGGCAAGCGATCCCAGCTGAAAAAACAAATTTCCTTGTAGGTTATATGACCGGTCTGAAACACCATCTTCATGTAGGATATGGGATCATTCTGAAACATTTATCTCCTCACACATTATGTGATTGGAAGCTCACACCATTCACCTTTGTCTATTTCAATGGACAGAGCCAAGGAAGTGTTTTGTCTACTCCACAGATGGAACAATCCTACTTAAATGCAAGAACTTCCATAAGGTAGCTTGGAAATTCTCATTTTCTCAACACCTAGGGGCATGCAAACCTTTTTTATGCAAGTGAAAAGCAACCAGTTTAATTCTAACCTCGTAGTGTTTTAGCCTAACTTTTAGTTCAACTACTTAGCTTAGGTGAATGGTCTGATCCACCATTCACCTTTGTCAGCGGCGCATAGGAAAAGCAAAGGAAATGTTTATCTAGGAAAAATACAAAACTATCCTACCTAACCTGAGTAGTTCATTAACTCTTAGTGTAGTTAGTTCTGTAGTTTGGTCGTTTCCAACCTGCATACATAAGGTAATGACCAAAGTTTCACATGGGGTAAGCTCACTAAAAAATGAACCTACTAATAAGAGACATCTTTAAAGACGATTGGCATGAGCAATGTTTCCACAGGGTTCAAGCTCGTTAAAAGATAAACCCGCCGTTGAGCATAGTTCCTAAAGATTCAAGCTCATTAAAAAATGAATCCACCCTCGATAAATAACCTTCGTGATTGCCTTGCTATCAGCCTTTTGAGCCTTGGTTGTGTTCTTACCGCCACCTCCATTCTTTTGGCCGATCATACGCTTCCACTTGATTGTTTACCCTTTTGAGGAATAGCTGCAATGAGTGATTCTGTTAGCCACCCTCTTTACATTGTCATGTTTGAGAAGTTCCAAACTTACTTGGAACCAGTTGTTACTCGAAAACATCACTCGTTCCTCAAAAACGAGTCTCTTTTAAGTTCTTTTTAGACTCGTAAAATATGAAAAGATTGCCGAGCCACTGGCCTTTCCAGCTTTCCAGCTCGTTAAAGTAAGGGGAAGCGCCATCCCTCCTCTACATTTTAATATTTTTGGACCTAAGGGATCATTCCACAAAAAGATCAAGTGCTTGTCTTATTCAGATCACTAAAGCAATCGAAAAGTCATCCCTTTTGTATTATTTTATACTTTTTTAGACTTAAGGGATTATGCAACGAAAAAGGACTACTAGAGTTTCCTTTCCATCCCTTTTCAAACTCTCTAAACATGACAAGGACTGAGTTATCTTTTTCGTTCAACTTCTTAAAACAATAGTGACAAACTTGTCCATTAGAACAAGAGAAAGTTTCACTATTGTTGGGCTCGCTAAAACAGAGTGATAGGTTTGCCTGAAGGGAAAATTATAGAACAAGCATATTTTATCCTCCTCAAGATTAACAAAAATAAAGAGGTACTGGTCAAAAATGACAGGGGAAAAAGGAAAGAAAAATTGAAGAACTCCATTGGTAGCAAGTCGCTCTTAAACCTGACACTTCCACTCCATCACCATGATTGAGTCAGGTTGGGTTATTCCGTTCACCAGTCACATCACCATTGGTCCTCTGTACCATCCATTTTGGGGGTTAATGCTACCAATCAATCTCAATGTCACTGATATGTTCAAGAGAATTCATTCAGAGAATTCATCACCTAGCTAACACCTCATCCATTGTAATACCTTCACTCTCCATTTTTCATGACCGCCATTTCTAAACCTTGTATCATCAGATCGTTTTCACCTCCAGAAAATCATTCACTTCGTTTCGTGTCGTAGATGTGGGGTTCATTAAGGCCCTCCTACGATGGGTCACTTCTTGTCAACATCAACTCATTATCCAAGAATTTGACTTAGGAACAACCCTTTCAGTACTTTGAAGCTTGCATGCCTCAATGGAAAGCTTCTCACTTCCTTCGACAAGTTTACATCAATGGCCTTCGACCGAAATATTTTGCATGGTGTTCATCATCGACTCATATATTCACACCACGTGAATTGTACTATAGTACCTCGAGGGTCATTATCATTATCAGTGATTCCTCTTGTGCCTCTTAACAACTTACATCATTGGCTGGTAATTAGGTGATGTCTTTCCATGTTCGACTTCAGAACATCTTTTCACATGGATCGACTTGTACATCGAGTGAAGATTGAAGGAGTTTGAAGACCCCGGATCTAGTTTCATCCATATGGGCTGTGATATATTCAGGAAAATAAAGACATCAAATGTACACCATAGCTGCATAGATGATCATCCAAGCTAAGGGATGATGGCTCTACAAGAATCACCAGTCTGCAACAATGGACGATTTTCTGCCCTATGTATATGAAAATGAATTTATAAAGCTGAGCATGGGAATGCCCGCCTTAGCTAGATCATCAAAACAATATGAAGATAATGTACTGTATTGTATTTTATATAGGTCACCTTCTAGTTCGAAGACCTCGGATCCTCATGATAAATCATTTCACCCGACATCAGAAGATTTACGACCTCATGCTTTAGGAGGAAATTGCTATAGACATGTTTGGGAAATCACATATGTCTGTAAAACAAGGGCTCTTAAACCCCTAAAAGTGTTGTTTCACACCCTAAAGGATCATGGTCAACTGATTACATCATTTCCCAGAAGTTCCACCTGAAACACTACTCAGAACTGGCCAAAACAAAACCATACAGACTGCTCCATGCTTAGGGTGCGATGCATACTGGCTGCTACACTAGCCAGGTGCGATGCATACTGAAAGAACCTTCTGTGGGGTGCGATGGGTGAGAGTAGACAAATGGCAGAGACAATTTGCTAAGTGGAAACCCAGAGAATCTTCTAGAAACGTCTCATATGGCACTTGCCTCTCTGAATTCGCCCATGGATGAGTAAGAGATCATGAAATATCCAAGTGGAACCATGAACTATCAGGGAAATGACACTAATCAAAAACCCAGAAGCTGACTCACCCCTCTACAAATATCTATAAATGGATCCCTCATCTGAGAGATCTAGAGGCTGGAATTTTGTAATTTGTAAGGAAGTGTGGTTAGTTTCTCTTTGAGACATTGTATTGTTGGGTGATCTTGCTTTTCATGAGGTGAAGAGGGCTTTCATTCTAGGAGGATGATGTTGGATCAGACAGCTGGGTTGTAATCCTCTCTTCTACTATCAATAAAGTTATTCTAGTTTTCCTCCATATACTTGTGTATTTGTGAATGCAATTGTATGGTTAATGCATTCCTGATTCTGCATTGTTTATGGTATTATAGATCTCTATGCTTTGATGGTGTTTTGTTGCTTTGCCTCTACAAGTATTCTCTAAAGTGGGACAAATAGGAAAGGAGTGGCAAGCTCTATTAAGGGAGAGAGGAAACAAGCAAGGAGCCAAGCGAAAGATTCAGGTTGGTGCTCTCTGCTTCTCCCTTATCTATCATACATAAAAGAAATCACAAGTTACTTTGATTGTTTGTTTCTAAGATATCTACCCGTCTTAGTGGGACTAGCAGATCGAAAAGACATTAGTTTTCCTGGAAACACTACAGAATGGACAATCCTTGGTAAGAGGTATACAAATCACTGTAATAGATGTTGTGATAGCAAAAGTGTCTTGGTTGCTGGCAAAAGGATCAATATGGGCTAGCAAGCGATTAAAACTGTGTGATGCTATGGAGGCTTTTAGGGACAAAGGATAGGAGCTAATCAAGAAGGGTAAAGGAATTTGACCATCTTCTCTTAGAGAGCCATGGGGAGAATTGGCTTGAATTTTCTAGAACTATATTACTTGCGATGGGCGTAAAGACGTGGTAAGGTCGCCAACTCAAACTTTTAACAGTTTTAAAACAAAAATGTTTTGTTAATTTTCCTGCACTATTGAATTCATTGTTGCATGACACTGCTAAGAGGGTGAGATGGTCTCAACACAGAAACAATAGTTAGCCACCATTTTCTGATCAGGTTAATAATTAGTCACAACCTTGCCCAACAACAATCAACTTGGGATGATCTAATATTGGCCCTCGAAAGAGGTGAAGACATGCTAGCACCTAACCTTGTTCCAAAAAGAAAGAGGAATGCCCTTTCAGGAAGCATACCTCACAAACGCAGATGATCTATAAGGTTGAAGTCAAAACAGGGAGTGTCTGAAAATCCTCAAGGTAGCACTAGTCAACCCATAGAATTATCTAGCCCACTAAGTGAACAAGACTTGTAACTAGAGTCAAAAGGACAAGATAACCTTGAACCAGAACCTGAAGAAGGAGTAGGCATTTTGACGATGAATGAAGAAACGAATTGGGACCTCTTGCAACACAAAATATGAGTTCTCAAGATGATTTGTTGCACGATTTCGAGACAGGGATGGCCTAGGTCCTGGCCAACATGAGTGTCTACATGAAACCTAAAGGACTGCTTAATATTAACTTAGGAGAAACCCAATCTCTAGGGAATTTTGGCTATACCTATATTTTGTCTCCCTCAAAAGATATAAACTCTGAAGCAGAAACAGATACAAAGGCTATTCAGGAATCAGAGAACCAATCTGGTGACACGCTCCCAGTGGAAAATAGCCATGAAGGTCTAGACCTAGAAAACATAGGCTAAGAAGAAGAAGCAGAGACAAAGATTATTTGGGAATCTGATAATCAATATGGAAACACCGTCTTATTGGAACAAAACCAGGGTGAACAACCAGGCTCTTTAGAGACAAAAGATATTAACGAGACTATCAGCAGACTAGTTACTCCTCTGAAAATGTATAGAGCCAGAACGAAATTGAAGAAGCTAAGAAAATGTTAGAAAATTATATATTACGGAGCAATGGAACACATAAAATATTGCAGAAATATAAACACAGAAAATGAATAAAACAAGAGAGACACAGATATACGTGGTTCACCTAGTTTGGGCTATGTCCATGGAGAAACAACCAATCCTTATTTTATTATATTATCCAGCAAACTGAAGAGATACAACCTACAACAGATCCACTGTAACACCCTATTCGCTCTCAATCTCTTCTCTCTTCCTTACTCAGAATATAGATATACATAGACGTAATACAATTCCCTCATATATAGTGAGGGGTTTCCCTCTAGGGCAAAAAACCCTAAACTAAACATAACTTCTACCGTTAGATCATCTGCCTAATGAAAAATCCATATTGACTAGAAATTACTAGACTTTTACAAGGCAATTTTACATCTATTTTAAGCTTCGGGGGACCGCTGGCCCCCGGACCCCCTAGACGAGGGGGATCGGCCCCCCCGCACCCCCCCACGTGGAGGGGTGCACAATATTCCTAGGGTATACAGTCGGCTGAGACCTTTGAATACATAAGATAATCAGGCTCCACACCCAACAGAAAAGAACACTAGGAGCTTTGCAAGATAGTCAAAAGGCTCCGAAGAAAAATAAAATAAATCACAATGGGAAAGGTTTCGAACAATACCCCTGAAGTAGTAAATGTGGCCGTGCAAAGGGAATTTTATGAATATAAGGCTACAGGAACTCAAACTAAGCCCATACCTACTCGGACAATCATCACTCAAGAGGAACAACATGCACATTTAGTAGACAAAGCTACTCAGATGGGGGTTTGGACCTCCCACCACAAAGAAGTACAGACACAATATGTACCCTCTTATAGCATGGGATATCAGATGGAGGTTTGGACCTCCCACAATAAAGAAACATAGACAAAAGATATCCCTTATCATAACATAAGCACTCAAATGGGCATACAAGCCAAAGACATCATAACACACCATGACCCCATTATACTGAATCCTTAGGAAGAATTGGCACAAGCACAGCTTGCATTGGAACGACCTGAACAAGAAACTGTTTCCCGACAGAAATATCAAGAGCTGTAGAAACAGCTTCTAGAAATGAATACAACAGAGAGCGAGACTTTTGCCAGATGCAGAAAGGTGGAAGACAAAATGTAGAAGATCAAGCTCAAACTAGACAAAGTCATAAGTCAGACAAACACCATCTACTCATTGTATACGGATGTCCTGGCATGTAGGTCTCCTACCACCAATTATGCCTTGTTTTTGTTAGAAAGGTACTTATTATTGAAAATTAAAGCCATGAGAGCTGGTAAACCAATTGAACTAAGAGCAATTGAAGATTTTATAAATTGTCGCAAGCATCATGGTGTGAAGATCCAAAGGCTTCTTTGTGAGTTTTATCTGCACAATTTAATATTAGAGAACGAGTTGGAAAAGAACCCTGACCCTTTTGTTGGAGATGTTCAATTTTGGGCTTTTATTTTGTTTGCAGTTAACCAACTCAAATGGTTTAAAGCTTATAATGGATTTCAAAGGCAGGAACATGGATTGGATCTTTGGGTGAGAAGTGAACCTAAGCACCCCTTACAAATGTTTGCCAACCATAAGAGTTTGATGACGCGAGAAGGGGTGATTAAAACTTTAGCTCCCATTCACAAGGAGATTGTATAGAAAGGAGTATCATATTTCCTCTCCATTCAAGAAATTTCTCTGACTCCATCTAAGCTCAGATGAATGATCTCCACTCGTAGTGTGTAAGATAGGGAACCATTTCATTACAGAAATTTTAAAGCAGTTGTTTCCCATTTGGTCACCTATAGTAATCTTATTTTGAGAGAAGGACCTTATTGGTTAGGATGTCAGTTTCAAAGCCCCATTATTTGGTATCCCCCTAAAGGTTATCAGGCTAACTACGAATTGCCTGAAGGAAAGGTTGGACCCGCCTTTGCGCTCCTAGCTCAACATCATTTTTTTAGACCAATTTTTGACACTTTCCCTCCAACCTACTCTTTAAATACACTACATAAGAACTACTTACTTTTCATGAGTACATGAAATAGGGTAAGCAAGGGAGTATGTTGAGTTATGAAATGGGTATGTATTTCCTCTTAATTCCATCACCTTTTTCCTCTTTTCTTATCTCTTTCATATCTTGATACACTATCATATTGATGGATTATGATAAGAAATGGATGAACTACTCTCAATTAAGATTTAGCCATCATAACTAACATTTACTCCTTTTTATGCAAAGAAACGATGAAAAGAACAGTTGGTGTTCCCTAGCGATGGAACATAGTAAACCAACAAAGGCAGAATGGGGCGCGTTGATTGCAGTCAAGTCGGAGGATGAATCGGGAGGATAAATGCCAAATATGATGGGTATCTGGAGATAGCATTTATATTTTATCTCTTTCTGACTATAAAAGCAAAACATTGTAGGAGGAAAGGGGACCGGTCTCTGTTATTTCAACTTTTAATTTTAATTCACAAACTTGTGTTCTGACCGTATTCTAATGCTACTTAAATTCAATGATTAATATATAATTGACATTGTTGTTCATTCATATTCTCTAAAGTAGCTCTGCAATACTTGCTGGTGGCTAAGGGCCCGACCTCTAGTGGATTCAACTGCTCCCTTGTGTTATATACTTCTGATACTCGCAAGTTTTATTGGTTTGATATTTTTCCCATTTTCTGTGAGGTTATCTAATTTCTATTTACCACTTTCCTATATTGAAGTAGTACATTGTATTTACATGTTTTTAAACATTGGAATTTGATTCTATTTATGCTTATTGTAAAAATTATTTAACCGTTAAGACAGTGGATCGTATTGATTCAATCAGCTGTAAGAGTTTCGTTATCGCTATTGAACTCTCAGATTGACATCATTTCCATTTGGATTTCTTCATACAGATTGAGTTTGATTTATATTGAATCAACTAAGAAGAGATTGGTTATTGCTACTATGCTCTCAGTTGATACTATTGTTAATTGAATTCATAGCATGCAAATATTGTGTACACTCTTGGAATAAAAGGACTTGCCGAGGTTGATGATTAATGTGGGGTAATTAGGAGTTTTAAAAGACACCTTTTGTCAACCAATAGGGACCTAAGCTACTGGGGTTCAGCCCAAGCCCAAGAGCCTCAACCCTCTGAACTAACTCTGTGATGGATGAATAGAGAACTTCTCATTATCATTGCAAAAATGTAAAATGCATCACATAACAAGGCAAAAATAGCAATCACAAGTGCTTGAGCTCAATAGCTTCTTAGATGCAGACAAAATTCGAATCCTAATGAGTTATTTGGCATGTTTATTTATACAAAAGGGTAGCTACCAATAGCTCCCTAGAAAATAGAGATGTTGTCTTCCAAAACTCGAGAAAGGTAGATCTAGATCTTGCTTGAACTGCACTGGCTTGGATTTCAATAACCTCGTCCTTATTGGCTACAAATGACTCTAAGTTGATACAAACAAAGTGGTGATATTTTTTGATTGAAGGATTTAAGGAGGTAGACAACTTCCTAGAATCTCTCACTGTTGTCTACTATGAGCTCCTGTATTGAAGTTATCTCAAAATTGTCCCAATTCCTGCATTTCAACCATGTTAGGCCACATGAGATAGCAACACATATTTATCCTCCTCTCTAAGCATAATATAAAAAAAATTATAAATAAATGTGGGAAAGAGATAATTCTAAAGTTGGAGGATGGCATTATGACCATTTGATATACCTATTGATGAGCCTCATCACAGTTCATGCAAGGGAACCGTTGTTGTGCACAAATTGCATCCAGTAAATATGCATACATATAAAATCATGCTTACTCACCATCAAGAGGACTTTGATCCTATGCTACATGGGCCCTCAAATATCAAGCCAATAGATCTGACAAGTTGAATGGATTCCCCTCGTTAACAACTTGGTTCATTAAGAATGCCCATCCTTCAGGAAAGGTATCCATGCTCTACTGACCATGGTTCCTGCAAGCTAAGATAACCAAGAGATGGTAAGCCTTCCTGAAGTACTTTGTATTGTATAAATGGGTGGGTGTTTGTCGAAACTTTGATGGATCTTTTACCCAGCCTTTGACAATGTCTCTTATGTTCACATAATTTTTGGTGGCAAAGGAAAATGAGTCCATGAGCTTCACTGGCTCGAGAAAGTGATACATGCACTGATAATCTTCTACTCGAAAGATAGCAAGCTTCCGTCCACTGACATTGCTAATGTCATGGTCTTCTCATCAATGTGTGAGATTATCCATTTAATGACATCTACACATGGGAAGGTTTGATATCTGCATGCAACCTTATGTAATCCTAACTGCTGGATACTGAGATACAAGTTTCGTTCCACTAGATCTGCCTCAAGGATATTCATTGAAATAACTTCATTAACTTGTTGCCATGTCAGTGTTGACCCCTTTTCTATAAATAACTGAGTGTCCACATACACTAGCAAGTATACTGATGTTTTCTCAACTGCTTCCCCAATACTGCTTCCAGTGGTCTCTTTTGAAGTAGCTCCCTTTGGTGCCATGGTAACAATGAATGCTGGAGAGAAGAACTTCACAAATGTGGTACCTATGGGAAAAAAAGGACACTCATGGAAAAAAAACATTAGCTTCAACAAATCTACCTTCAAAGCATGATCAAGAAGCAAGCTGGGAAACTAGAGAGAAGGACAACACAAGTTTTATCAATAAGGGAGACTATCTGACTATGGGAACTATGCACTGCACAGTCCCAACAACCAAGGATGAAGCTTGATGCTTGGGATTGCACAATGTGCGGTCCCAGCCTGGGTAGATACTAGGAGAGACTATGCATTGCGCAGTCTAAGTGGCTAACATGATAGGCTAACCCATGGAACTACACAATGTGTATTGGAGCCTACCTGTACTATGCATTTCACAGTTCCAGAGGCTAGTGTTGTGGCTTGAGCCTTAGGATTACACAATGCCCTACTGGGTAAGGTAATCTCTAGCCAAAGCAAGTGCAGATTTTCCCAATGGAAGTGTGCAAAATGAGAAAAAGTGATTCATGATGTGATGTTGAGTCAAAAATTGAATAATTATGATTAAATCAATGTAGATCAATTGTGGCAATTAATTAAATAAAAGGAAAATCAAGTATGTGAGGAGAGTTTCCACAACGACGACCATCGGTGCAAATATAGGAAAATCGATATGACATTTGGGAAAGGAAAAGGAAAACTTAAAACAACACTTCTACAAGCTAAAACAAGTTTAAACTCAAGAAACTATGAAGAGAAATAAGTAAAACAACACTCACTCAAGCGAAAAAACAAAAAGTGACAAAAAAAGCGGCAAAAGACGACAAAAGTGAAACTCACTTAGAAAAGTGACGTCAGCCTCACTGAAGGTTCGTTAATATCCTCAAGAATGATAGAGATCCATGATTTAATGTACAAATGAGCTCTAGAGGCTTCAATTAAATATATTTGAGTGAATTATGGTTCATGACATGCATGCCTAAAATCAAGGAAAAGAGAGACACTTGGTGGAAGTTTCTAAAAATAGCAATAGTGCCTCCTTCGAGATTCTAAAAATAGATCCCTATTTTTACGAATGTTTTTTTATTTTTTTATCTTTTATCTTTTTTTCTTTTTCCATGAAAAATTTATATGCACACTTTCAGGAAATACTTCACAAATCTAGGTAACTCGGCAACATTTCGGCTCAGTGCACTGAGTAATTTCTAAGCTCAATGAGGGATTGCATAGTTTTTGGGCTCATTTTTGGGTTGCCTTCCATGATTGTGCATTTTCTAAGCTCAAGGATGACTTTCAATCTGAACTACACAATTCCTATCATCAAGGTTTCTTACCCTCAAGGATTGCGTAGTTTCTTGAGGCAACCAAAAAACTTTTGTGAAACCAAGTTGGGAGATTAGCTTGTGAGTTAGAAAGATCAGCTAAGTGTGAAAACAAGCAAGAATAATCACAAATGAAAAATACAAGTCTCAGTTGAAGCATGAATACCTGGATTAGTGCAAGATAAGCACTTGTGGATAAGAAGGATGGCTCCAAAATGAAAGCATATGAAAAATTTTGGAGGGTGGTTGTAGCCACTAAAATAACTATATAGCCTATGCAAGAAATAATTATGAAAGAAAAGAATTTCTTAGGAATAACTATTCTAGAGGTATGTATGGTATTAGTAGAAGAAACTCTTTTTCCTCACTAAAGGGTCTTGTTGAATTCTACATGTGCCATAACTATGGGCACAAGGCTCATGACTGCGAAATTTGTCAAGTCAGACCTTACACCCAAGGAAAGAAAGAATGTCCCCCTAAATTGACTATATGGAAGAAAGAAGAAAAAAAGAAAAGCGTGGCCTCATGTTGTATGCTCAAATATAGGAAATCAAATGGTATGTTGATAGTGGTTTCTCAATACACATGATAGGATATTAGAGAAAGTTCATCAAACTCAATGAGGTAGAGGGATGCAAGGTAATTCTTGGAAATAATGCATCTACAAAATCACCATAAAATAAACTATCAACATTGATAATGGAGGAAATAAACCCAAAAATGTTTTATATGTAGAAGGACTGAAACACAACCTCTTGAGTTTCAGTTAAATGTCGAAACAAGGGTATGATCTTACATTTATTTCCAAGATATCTAAAATCCAAAATTCAGATAAAGGAAAGTTGATAGCAAGAGAAAAGAGGACCGGAGGAAATGTATACACTCTTTATGGTTCTGAAATTGAGAAATGCAACATCAAAAGGATAAACACAAGCCAGTTATGGAACAAAATGTTAGGACATATTAGTTTTGTTAATTTTGTAAAAGTGACAAGAGCACAATTCGTTAGGGACATGCCCATAATATCAAAGCATCACATTTCCATCAACAAAGCATGTCAATCTGGAAAATAAACTAGAGTCTTCATCAAAACAAAACATATTCAACATCCAAGCCATTAGAAATCATCCACAGAGATATTTTTGGAATAGATATAACTCAAAATCTAAGTGGAGAGAGGTATTTTATGTTGTTTATAGATGATTTTACTAGAATGATTGGGTTTGTTTTCTTAAAATGAAATCAAAACCCTTTGAAAAATTTAAAGCTTTCAAGTCCCTAACTGAAAATGAAATATATTTAAAGATTAAATGTCGAGGAACTCATCGAGGAGGAGAATTAACCTCCCATGAATTCAATGATTTTTGTGAACATCATGGAATCATAAGATATTTGACTATTGTAATAAATCCACAGCAGAATGGTGTGGCTAAAATAAAGAGCATAATAGTTCAAGATATGGCAATATCTCTACCCTTTGAAGCCTGGCTACCAAACTGATTTTAAGAAGTAATAAATATGAGATGAATATTTATTACATAGTTAAACATTTAAAAAATCATCTTAAAATCGGTTTAACTATGGATCATCCATAGTTAAACATTTAAAAAATTATGGAAGAAAATGCTACATCAAAGTGCATGAAGAAAATCTAGGGAAATTCAAACCCAGAGCTAATAAAGGAATCTTCTTAGGACATTACCTGTCAAAGCAAGGGATATAGATGTTGTCAACACCCTTTAATTAACATCTAGGCTGAAAAAAAAAAGAAAAAAAGGATTGCAGGAGTAACCACAAACCTCTTATAGGCTAAGGTCTAGCCCCCAGCCTTGGAGAGGACTCTCTCACTATCTCGTGCTACCAATCACCTAGGGGATTGATAGGATTTGTTTTTTAAGTTGGCTATAATGATTAGAAAACGATTTTTGGTTTGATTTGTGAAGGTGGGTGTAGAGGGCAAGAACTACTTTGGATCAAAGTTACAGATCCAAATGAATAAGGGATATAATGCAATTTTCAATAGGGTAGATAGTAAGACTTACTTGCGATTAATTAAAGTTTGTTGTAGTGGAAGGATGAGTGGGGTAGGAGAAAAATTAAAGCAATTAGAATCAAGCCAAAGATGAATTTGTATTTTCCATAGAAGAAAAATAACACATATGATCAACTGAAATTAAACAGAGAAAATACATGAATTCTGAAATAAAACTTATTTCAAGCTGAGCATGAAGAAATTTTAACTAGGAAACTGTATTTTAGAAATAGATTTGAAAAAAAAATACATATGATTCACAAAGGGAAAATAAACCAATAAGCATCACACAAGTATCCCTGTCCAAATAGCACTCACCTTTTGCTATTCATTTGGAAAAACAATACATGCATACAAAATAGCCTTAGCCTCTCACACTTTAGACCGAACATAACCATTTTTTCATGTATTGTCCTCCTTAAATACAATAAGGAATTCGAAATTACCACTAGGTGGTTAATTCACTGCATGGAAACTAAAAAGACTAGATACAATGTATTTGTAGAAAAGGGGAAACCTATCATATAGAAGTTATCATAATTTGGAAACATCATTGTTTTAAAGCTATAAAAATTTATAAACATCATGTCCATACTTATCAATTAAACTTACTTATATATTCTTATCCAAACACAAAATACACTTCTAGAATGTCCCAAAATATAAGTTTGTAAAGATAGCACTCACTAATAAACTTGCACAATAGTGTGGAATAGGCCTTCAAGCTTGACATGGTTGCATATAATTTTGGACAAAAATGAGATAATGGGTGTGCTTGAAATGGTGTTGTGTTGGTGTAGAACCCCTAAGATACTCCCTTTAGCCCTTGCAGACCTCTCAACTGACTGCTCACCACTTGTGCAACAGATGTGAAATTCTGAACCTATATTGATAATTGCTACTCAAGATTGATTGTAATGATCAACCGATCATCTAGTACAACCTTATAGCACCTAAAAAACTTCCAATCAACCAAAATCTCCACTTTTTCATCAAAATATGACATTATATTATTACATAAGTTTAAAACTTTCAAAACTTAAAAAAATGGAAACATGAATAGAACCTCCTTATGCCACCTCAATTTTGGGCAGCCTCAGCTAAAAGATAGTAAGGCTACCTTCTTCTCTTCTTGTTGGAATATGGTTTGGCTTCCTTGTATTTCTTTGTTACTATGGCCTGCTTGCTAGATTACTACTCGGCTTGCTTGGATTACTACTTGATTTTATGGAGTTATTGAGTCTAGTCCTAGCTAGCTTTTGTCTCATCAGTCTTAACCTTCTTCTCATGGTCAGATTACTTGTATAGTATCTGTTGGACAATTTATTGGGCTTAAATTGCTGCATTAAATATCGACCAAGAAAACTCGTAAGCTTTTGATGATGCCAGCACTATATGTGCAGGAGTAGGCGACTAATTCTATGTCTAATTAAATTATCTACGGTTCAATATAATATGCAAGGGAAGAGGCTCCTAACTAAGGAGATCCTGGTTTTCCTTCCCTACAGTATCATAGAGAAACCATAAAACTAGAAACTTGAAATGTAAACAAAGGAATGAACTTTAGTAATTGTTTCGATTCAAAGAGAGAAAGACTAACTTAGTCTCTTGATTGTCCTCTCTTGTACTAATCTAGACTAAACTAAAATTCATCCATAAGCGTAAATGAAATAACTTGAAACATAAAAGCAAAAAGATGAATTCCAATTACAAGTCAAATAGAGAGAGAGAGCCTAACTTAGACTC
>APFE030660526.1:3186-20617 GCA_000404065.3 Pinus taeda | reverse complement strand
GTGATTACCCCATTACTATGGTAGTTGTACCCCTTATTAATATTGTTGTGCCCCTATTTCCCCCATATTGTTATTATGTGCCCCATAGAATCCCTCTATTGTTATTTTTGTGGCTTTATATTATTATTGTTAGGTCGGCTGGGTTATATTGTGACTCCTTAGACTCCTATATATAGAAATTAGGTTTTGTCATTTGAATCATCCAAGAATTGTTCATTTTTGTAATGTAAAGGAGGTTTCCCCCTCGAAGAGGCTGAATTCTAAGGTATTCAACTATATTTTCTATCTTTTTGAGAGCTAGTTTCATAACATCATCATCCAGCCCTTCTCCACTGCTGCTCTTGTAGTCCTTAGGATTAGGACTAAGTTGAAAATGTGACTATCGATTTATTGGAAATTCTTCATCCTAACCTTCATCACTGCTACTCTCATAGTCCTTAGGATTAGGACTAAGTGGAAAATGTGACTCTCGATTTATTGGAAATTATTCATCTTTGCCTTCATCAATGTTGCTCTCATAGTCCACAAGATTAAGACTAAGTGGAAACTGTGCCTCTTGATTTATTGGAAATTCTTCATCTTGGCCTTCATCACTGCTGCTCTCATAGTCCATAGGATTAGTACTAAGTGGAAACCATGACTCTCTATTTATTTAAAATTCTTCATCTTTCTCTTCATCAATGCTACTCTCATAGTCATAGGATTAGGAATAAGTGGAAACCATGACTCTCTATTTATTTGAAATTATTCATCCTTCCCTTCATTAGTGCTACTCTCATAGTCCTTCGGATTAGGACTAAGTGGAATATTTGACTCTCTATTCATAGTGAAATAATTTTTGTTATATTCATCAATATGAGTAGAGTTGTTACACGACGAAGATGTTGATGCCTCACAATGAGAAACTTCACTATCAGAAGAATCCATGGCTTTCAAACAAACGAGGTTGAATGATACAAATGCACTATCTCCTAATGATAATATATAGCTTAAAGAATGGAAATTTCCCTCCAAAAAATTTCGCCGAAAATTTTCCCTCCAAAAATTTTGTTTGATGTATTTCCATCCAAAATTTTCTTCTACAATTTATTGAAAAATTTTAACTAAAATTTTCTCTTGAATTTAATCTTTTAAACTAAATCTTAAAATAAAAGTTTAAACTAAATCTTTTACCTAAATTAATACTTTACTTAAACTATATAGCATTTACTGGACAATTGAATATTTTTTAAAATTTTATTATATGTTCAATCCCACATTTAATGTAAATTACTATAACACCATAACATGATTTATATATTAAGTTTATATATAAAAAAAAAATTATACCACATTCATGAAGCAATAAAAGAATTCCGCAATTTCTGCTATATAATAAATTTGATTATCACTATTCCTCACATCACATCAAGACTTTTTGAGGTTTCGATAAAAGTCTTGGAGCGATTTTTTTGCTATATAATAAATTTGATTATCACTATTCCTCACATCACATCAAGACTCTTTGAGGTTTCGATAGGTTTCGATAAAAGTCTTGGAGCGATTTTGTGGAGTAGCTGCATTGTCATCGACAACACATTCAACATGAGATTATCACATGTGAAAAGTCATTTTCCCTTTTACTAAGTACAGGTCTTAAACTCCCATAAGTTTACTAGTAGTTATGTGTCATTTGGGTTGTTATCTTTGCGCTAAATACCAAAAAAAATAAAAAAAAGAACACATTCCAGTAAAAAAAAATTAACTCTTAATTAGAGAAATTTAGATTCCTTTTACAAATTAAAAAGATTCCTTTTACAAATTAAAAATTCACATGAGTCAGGCTTACTTGACAGCCCAAAAAAAATTAACTTTTAATTAGTGAAATTTAGATTCCTTTTACAAATTAAAAATTCACATGAGTCAGGCTTACTTGACAGCCCCCTAGCAGGCATGGGGCCAATATGTCAGTAGTGGCTGTGGTGGGCCTGGTCATGGGCGTGCCTGCCTGGGGTGGAGCGGTCCCCTGGTAGGCCAGGGGGTCACTCTGCCTCGGGCAGGCACACCCACGACTTGGCTCGCCCACCCACAAGAACTACCTATGCGGGCGTGCCCGGCCATGAGCGTGCCTTCCCAGGGCAAAACATCCCCTAGTGATTTGAATTGCAGCAGATTAGTAATGTTGTGCTAATTCCCCATTCATAAATAAGCCCATGATGCTTATCATTTTATTTTTCAAGTGCTTAAGGATTCAAACCTTTTTCATAATTAACAGATTCCCATGACAATTTATTATGTGAATGTTATAAACAATTTAACATAAAAACGTATGCAGAACAATAGAAATATAACAATAAAAAACACCAAAATACAACACATAACAAACACATGATAAAGGAGTTCACCCCTCCTGAGCTACATCTCCTTGGTCCAACTTCTAATGGCTTAAGCCTCTTTATTATGATAAAATTACATCAAAAGTATGTTTTCTGTGCTCAGATGCCTCTGAAACCTATCTCAATGAGTTCAGAATAGCCAAAAATACTAGAATTGACAATTTTGCATCAAATTTGGATAAGAACTGAAGGAGTTATAACTTCTCTCAATTCTCCCACTATTTATTCCACAAAATGCTCCAAAGATGGAAAAAAACTACATTTTAGCCCCATAATCCAATAACTGGGTAATAATTTCCCCGCACAGCGGGCCATATTCTGTCGTCCGTATCACAAATCGCAATGCGAGTTCAGTGGACAGAATGTCTTGTTTATACAACAGAATGTTGCAATTGCGATATCGCAGACCTGCCAAAGTATTAAACTGTGGATTATAATGTTATTGCGTCCAAGGTCTATTTCTTATAGGACTTATCTATGCTCAGATGATTACCTATTCACCATGATTACGATATCCAATCAGATCGCATCACAAACCTTGTTGATACATGTTCTGTTCTCCCCTTCACCATATGCGATATGCGATTGTGATTAGATCGCATCGCAGCCTGAACCTGTCAGGGAATGATTTGAAACACCCTTTCTACCTACTGCTGTGATATGTGATTTGCAAGGGCCAATAGTGGCTGCCACTTGACGCCTACTTATTCGATGAAGAATTGCCACATCATCCTAATCCTTCCATGTAGCCAAGTCAAACTTGAACTTTGACTTGCTCTAACTTCTGCATATGAACTCGAATTTGAGTGTCGTTCAAATCATTGGATTCAAAATGATGGGCTCTTCAATCTGAAGCTACGTTTGACAAGATTCTGACACTTTTATTTTTGAGCATAATTCTAAGCACCTGATCACTTTTCCCCACTAGAAGCCTTTTGAACCCTGAAAGGAATACTTTCAATTATTGAAAAGATGAGGGTATTGTTCCCTCACCTTCCCCACTTTAATCCATTTGGCCTTTGATGGATGTGTAGTTTGAGACCCACTCGAAGATAATCAATATTTCCTCTTTTAGTTGTCCTTGCCCTTCTATCAAGTATGGTGTCTTGCTGAAGCACATTAAGTTATTATGGAGAAAAATCTTCAATAGATTGAATTTGAACATTCTCTCCTTGATCTTCAATCAAAGGAGGTTCATGTAATCTCAAATTTTCAGCATTAACAACAGAATAGATTTGCATATATGAAGGAAAATCAAGCTTGAAAGCATTATCACCAATCTTTTCCAGAATTTTAAATGGACCATAATGAATTGGTTTTAGCTTTTTACATTCACCTTGAAGCCTTTCCTTGAAAATTTGTAACCAAACTTCATCACCTACTTGAAATTGAGGATCCACATGATGCTTATCATGCCTTTCCTTATACTTGCCTTAACTCTTTTCTAGTTATTCTTGAACTGTTTGATGAATCAACTAAATTTTCTCAATGAATTTCTTTACTTTGTCTATGTCACTATGTCCATCTACAACTACATATTTCTCAAATATGAAATCCAAAGGTGATTTAGGCAAATAACCAAGACATTCCTCAATAGGTGAAGTTAGAGTAGAAGAGTGTTTTTCTTGGTTGTAAGCATGCTAAATATAATGCAACTATTCATCTGACAATTTAGGATGTTTGATGCAATATCCTCTTATCAAATGAATGACTGTCCTATTAACCACTTCAGTTTAACCATCTATTTGCAGACGAAAGGCTTTACTTTTATTCAATTTGGTGTCCATCAAATTCCATAAACTTTACCAAAAATTCCCAACAAATCGAGAATCATGAACACTTACAATAAAAGTAGGAAATCCAAAATGAACCCATACATTTTGAAAGAAACTTTGAGCTATTTTTTCAGCTGTAATTTGATTTTTACAAGACATTAACATGCACATCTTGCTGAACCTATCCACAACTACATACAAATAATCATGACCTTTCCTTGATAAAGGAATACCTCCTACAAAATCCATAGAAACTCTTTCCCATGGTCGTGAAGGCAGTGGAAGTGGTGTGTACAATCCTAGTTTCCTATTACTAGGCTTACTAACTACAAAAAATGGAAATCCTCTTATAAAACATGACACACTTTCAAGCATACAAGGACAATAAAAATACCTCTAAGGATTTGCCACTATTTTACTTACACCAACATGTCTAGCAATAAGAGAAGTGAGCACTTCCCTTGTGACATTTACTCTCTCTCCCTGTGGAACAAAAAGTTTCCCAAAATATACAACATATTATCATGAACATGGTAGCCTAATTCCTCAACTTGGTGGCCTTGACTCAAGTTTAAATATACCTCTTGAAATTCAACATCATGTACGTATTGTTCAACATAACATTTAGGCAAAACAAAATTATTCTTGAGTAAAATGGCTACATTTACAATCGGTCTAGAAATCATATCAACAACTCTGTTATAAATGACTTTCTTATACCTAATTACCAAGTGGAATTGCTCTATAAATCCCATCCAACGAAAGTGCCTTGATTGCTGCAATTTGGTTTGAGATTGAAGATATTGCAGAGGCTGATGATTGGTGTGAATAATGGTTTCCTTTCCCATCAAATAATCCTTCCATTTCTTCACACTTTGCACCAATGCATAAAACTCTTTATCATACGTAGGATAATTAATAACAACACCATTAAAATTTTTAGAATGAAATGAAATGGGCTTATCATACTGTAAAATAACTGCACCCACGGTGTAGTCACTTGCATCTGTCTGTATTTCAAAGGGTTGTTTCAAATCCAAAAATGCTAAAACTGGGGATGAATTGATCTTTTGTTTCAAAGAATTGAATGATTTTTGTTGTTTGCCTGCCCATTGGAAGAAAACCTTCACGCTGGTCAATGCATGTAGTGGAGATGTTATGGAGGATAAATTAGCAATGAAATTCCTCCAGTAGTATGTTTCTCCTAAAAAGCTCCTTACTTCTGTAACTGATTTGGGTGTTGGCCAATTCACAATAACCAAAACTTTAGAGGGGTCAATCTTCAAATCACCTCCTCCAACTATGTGGCCCAAATACACTAAAGAAGTTTTCTCGAATTCACATTTAGACATATTTAGAAATAATTGTTCTTTTGTCAAGACATCAAACACTTTCCTAACATGCTTGACATGGTCTTCTCATGATTTGATGAATATCAAAATATCCTCTAAATAGACAATTACAAATTCATCAAGAAAGGATCTTAAAACAACATTCATAACTCTTATGAATGTATTTGGAGCATTGCAAATACTGAAAGGAATTACCAGCCACTCAAAAAATCCTTGTTTGGTTTTAAAAGCAGTCTTCCAAATGTCCTCCTCAGCTATTCTAACTTGATGATATCCACTTCTCAAGTCTAATTTAGTGAAATACTTGGCATTTTTCAATTGATCTAGCAAATCATCTATTCTGTGTAGTGGGTATCGATTCGTTATTGTGATCTTATTTAAATCTTAATAATATACACACATGCGCTAGGTTCTATATTTCTTGGGTACCAATACAATTGGTGAACCACATGACGAACTAAAAGGATGAATTACTCCTTTATCTAACAATTCCTGGACTTGTTTTTTAATTTCTAAACTTTCCATAATTGACATTCGATACATACCAATGTTTGGGAGTGGACAATCCTTTAGTCGGTGAATTTCATGTTGAATTCCTCTTTTTGGAGGAAATCCCTTTTGTTCTTGAAGCATGTTCCCATATTGATTGAACAAATCAATTAGGTCAGCTTTCGACTTTACATCATAGCCTCCAAAGGATTCCTACTCTATGTCATTTTTCTGCTTGTTCATGAGGAGCACGAGACTCTTGCTAGAATTAACTAGTCACTTCATTTCACCTACACTTTCCAAAGATAGATTAAGTTTCTTATGATGGGCTCTCACAATGTACTCCACTCTATTTTTGAACAAATCGTATTTGTTCTCATATCTGTGGAAAAAAACCTTCCTTTCATATGCATATGAGCTTCCCAATACAATCCCTGAGATATCCAATGGCACAACGTCTAATTCAACATCATCAATGAAATTAACAGTGATTGCAAACCTGAAAACACATTTCTCGGTGAACTGCAAATTGGAATCCTTGGTTATCTAACTTAATGGATACGGTTTATGATGGGGCATGGTTTCTAGATTCATTTCATTAACCAAATCCGTAGAAATTAAGTTGGCCTAAGATGCACTGTCAAACAAGGTATCAATCTTTGTATGTTTGGAAATAACTCAGATGTGGAACAAATCGATTAAGTTTTCCTCATTTGAAACACTATGGGAATTATTTGTTGCACTGGTACTCACTACAACTTCCTCTTTATTAACCTCTTTCCTTTATTTTTCCCCAGATTTTCCATTGGTGACTGTGCCTGGGATTTTTGTTTCATCTCTTGAGACTAAACCCAAGTCTTGTTGTGCAACGACATTGGTCTTCGGTTTCCCTTTATTGTTAAATTTCTTCGGTCATGATTATGGTGAAGCTTCCAACAATGTGCTTCATCATGTCCTTCCTTAGAACAATTCTTGCGCATGGTTTCTCCCCTTCCCTCTTAACAGAAACATTTTTCTTTTGTTTTCCTTTAAACTTCTTCCCTTTTTCAACACCCTGAAATGGCTTCTTCTTACATTCTTCCTATATATTTTTCCCTTTTTATTCTAGGTGTGTAGCTTCAAAATATACCTCATCAAACTTCATGGGACTGAACATAAGAATAGTATGTCGAAGATAGCTATGCAACTCTCCTATGTATTTCAACAAGGTATCTTGTGGTTGTAAGTCTACTCCTAGCGTAAGAGCTCTTTTCCTAAACTCTTGAGTATACTCTTGCACATTTTGACCTTTCAATTGTCTAAATTTTTTCCAATTCATTATTGCCTTTCTCATATGAGCTAAAGGGTATAACTATCCTTTTATAGCAGCAATGAAATCAAACCAAGAAATAGAGATCTTACCATGTTTTTTGATCTCGTCTTGAGTCCTTGCTTCCCACCATACAAGTGCTACACCCTCCATTCTCAATGAAGCCAACTGAATTTGATATCATCCTCTTAAAGGTTCTAAATTCTACAATACACCTCCAACTGATGAATCCAATTATCCAGCTTCTCTACATTCACTTCACCATTGTACATAGGCAACTCAAATTTAACATCAAGTTTTAGAAAAGCTGATTTACCAACCCCTTTTGAAGAATGATGATGAGTATGAGTAATAGTGGTATTTGTGGAAGAGTGTGAAGATGCTTTTGAAGAAGAATATGAAGAAGATGGTGGAGATGGTGGAGGTTTTCCTCCATTCCCATTACTTCCTTTTCCTTTATCTTATTTTCCATTACCTCCTCCTGAAGAGCCTTCTCCATTAGGAGGCTTGGAACTTTCTTCTTGCAATCTGATGTTCCTCTCTTCATAGAGGACCTTAACCATCTCTGTCATATCAAATAAATCCGTTCTGAAGGTCTTCTCACCTTCTGTCATGATAAGTTCTCCTTCATGAGACATAGTCTTTGAATATTCAACTACAACTTGTTATTGTAATGGTGTTGGAATCTCAACTGCAACTTCTGCAAATTGAGGCTGAACTGGTGCAGAAGACTTTGGAAACCTTTGCCTTTTTCCACTTGACCCAACTTTAGGGCTTTCAACCAGCTTTCCTTCACCTTTTTTGAGCTTTAACCTTGTAAGCATGACATAAACTTGCAAACAATTAAACCCTTCTTTCACAAAGCCAATCTAGTAGGAAAAAACCAGTGCTCTGATACCGACTTGATTTGAATTGGAGCATATTGGTAATGTTGTGCTAATTCCCCATTTAGAAATAAACCCAATATGCTTATCATTTGCTTAAGGATTCAAAACTTTTTCATAATTACCAGATTCCCATGATAGTTTCTTATGTAAATGTTATAAATAGTTTAACATAAAAACATATTCTGAACAACAACAATATAAAAACAAAGAACACCAAAATACAAAACACAAAAAGTACATGATAAAGGAGTTCACCCCTCCTAGGCTACGTCTCCTTAGTCTAGCTTCCAATGGATCAAGCCTCTCTATTATGCTCAAATTACATCAAGAGTGTGTTTTGAGTGCTCAGATGCCTCTTAAACGTATCTCAATGAGTTCAAAATAGCCAAAACTGCTAGAATTGATTATTTTTTCATCAAATTTGGATAAGCATTGAAGGAGTTATGACTTCTCTTAGTTCTCCCACTAATTGTTCCACAAAATGCTCCAAAACTAGCATAAAACTCCAATCTAGCCCCAAAATCCACTAATATGTCAATAATTTCTCCACACTATGTGCCATAGTCTGTCGGCCGTATTACAAATCGCAATTGGTGAGTCCAGTGGTCAGAATGTCTTGTTTACCTGGTGGAATGATGCGATTGTGATGTCGCGGACCTGCCAAAGTATTGAAATGTGGCTTATAATGTTATCACATTTGAGGTTTATCACTTACGAGACTTATCTGCACCAGGACAATTACCTATTCACTGTTGCAATATGTGATCGGATCGCATCACAAACATTGCTGATACTTGTTCTATTGTCCCCTTAACCATCTACGATATGCAATTGCGATTAGATCTCATCGCAACCTAAATTCGCTGAGGGTTGATTTGAAACACCTTTTCCACCTACCACTACAATATAGGATTTGCAAGGGTCAATAGAGGGCTGCCACTTGGCGCCTCCTTATTCGTTGAAGGCTTGCCACATCATCCTAATCCTGCCATGTAGGCAAGTGAAACTTGAACTTTGACTTGCTCTAACTTTGTTAGGTTCCTATAATATTAGTGATTTCCCATTACTCTTATTGTTGTGTCCCATAGAATCCCTCTATTGTTTTTTTTGTGCCTTTATATTATTATTGTTATTTTTGTGCATTTATATTATTTTGGGATTGTTATGCCAAGGGGCTAGGGACAAATGTTAAAAAAATAAAAAAAGTAAGGAATGGATTTTTTTTGTACCCTGTATGAACCTAACATCCAACTTGTCAAGGGGGTTGATGTGCAGGTTTCTGGTCTTTTTTAATTTTTTAATTTTGTTTTGTTTTGTATGTTTACTTAATCTATTGGTTTTTTTTAATATATATATATAATATATATATATAATATATATATATATATATATATATATATATATATATATTATATATATATATATATATATATATATATAGCAGGAAAATGGAATCAAGGAAGATTTCTTTGAATATTTCTAGACCAAAGACAACTAAAACTGGAGGTGGATCCTCAAAAAATATTGTTGAATGAACCTGACCTGAGCTAATAGCTACAAATCTAGCAAGTGTCTCTAAGGCTAAGAAGTTGATTTCTTACTGGAAGAAATCACAAGAAGTGAATCATACATAACTTTTATGGTTTGTGAAAGATAGAAAAGGCAAACAACATTGGCAGATATATCTATATGATGAAATCCCCAATGATAGTGGAAGTTATGTGGTACTGAGAAAAGTACTGGCCATGTTCTTGATACCAGATACTGAAGTTGTTTACAAACCGCTCAAGTCACATGACAATATTAGATATCAATTAGCATTGTCAATATATGACACATTGAATGATTCTACAAGGATGTGTAAACATATCATAAACGAGATTGCACAAGATATCGTAAGTATTGTTATTTATATATTATGTCTTCAACGTTATTATAATTGTATCACTATATCTTTTGTAACTTAGTTTTTATTGACATATGATATTTTTTTTGACATAATTTTATTGAAAATATTTCAATTATGTTGGGAGGAAATTATTTTATAGAGAAATATATTATGAATTTTTTTAGCAGTTTCTACTCAGGGTCTGAAAAAGCTATGGAAAAGAAGAAAAAACAAGTAATTCATGATGCTACAAGACTACATCTAAGGGATCAACAAATAATTCCTATAGTGGATAAATCTAGCAAAGCTAGACATGTTACTTTTGAATATTAGGAAGTTGAAACTGAAGTTGAAGAATATGTTGCCATTACTGAGGATGAGATTAGAACTAATGCTAGAAAGGAGAAGAGTCATAAAAGAACAAAAGAAAAAATTCCCAAGAATGTCTCAGTTCTAGTTGATGATGAGGATGTTACTTATGTAGAAGAAAATTTCATAATCGAGAGTAGGAAGAAATTAAAATTTGATCATTCTCAAAAAGTCATGGCCAATAGTGAAGGTCCTAGTGAAAGCTCAAAAAGGAAGCAAGGAAATCATTACACTAGGAGCTAATTTAGAGGATGGAATTATTAAAACAAAAAATTTCATTCGACATCACTTGACAAAGACAAACTTAATTAAGGGTGGTCATACATTTCAACTTAATGTCAGCCAAATCTATAATCCAAGTGAAAGACAATTTAAATATCAAATTAGAAAGCCACACCACCTGCATGTTCACAACTTGAAGACATTGATGAGGTACAATCCATATGCTCATGTGATTGATTATGTGCTTCTTGTTGATCTAGTTCAAGTTCCCAACAATGAAGCATTTGATAAGTCAAAATGTTTTGAATAAAAATATTATGTACTTGGGGGGAACCATTCCATAGAAGCTCAAAGGAAATTAATGGAGGAATATCCTTATAACCCATGTTTCGAAACAATTAAATGCATTATTTATGCTGGTTTATCAAATACATAAGAAAATTTATTGGCATCATATCATAATACATATAATGAGTATAGGATTTCGATGACTTTCATCCAAAGGGTTAGATTTATTGATAAAGAATTTGAAGAAAAATGTGGTGGGGACACGACAATGATTAGTCTAGCATTTCAAAAGGAATGTTGTATGGAAATAGGCTATCAAATTGAAGAAACATTCAATTCAAAAGGAAGCAAAGTAAATTACTATATATTCATAGGTATACTTAACATTTTCCAGTTTCCATTTAGAACTAGAGAGATATGGGAATTGATTAATGAGATTTTTAGCATGTGGGAGAACATTGGCATTAAAAACCAGAAAGTCAAAAAACTAAACCATTGATATATAGCAGCAGTAAATTAGGTCCTGAAATCAAGCTACTTCCAGAAGATATGACTATCACACATTGGAAAACATTGCAAGGAGTGAATGATGAAAAAATTGTCAAAAAAATATTATCTCGTGTGAATTCAGGGGAATTATCATTGGAGAAGCACGTGAGGAATTTCAAAAGTAATTTTGTTGAATTACTTTTACTTATTTCTAGATTGTAATCTTCTTTGAAATATAACATATTGTTTTTTTCCGAACACAAAGCGAACTTTTTATTAAGGAAATAAAAAATTACATTGAAAATGCTTGTGCATTTCAGATGTTGCTGATTGACTGCACATGCAATAAAAAAAGGCGTCCTTTCATCATGAAGGACCAACGGTTTTCAAAATATAAAGGCAACTCAAATAACAAAAAAGATCTAGCTCCTTAAGACTGTCCAGCCATACACCATAATGGCCCTTCCAAGAAAGGGCATCAATGAAACCATCATATAGACGAATCTCCTCAAAAACGAAAACGACCCTTACAAAATTTTTAAAGTTCTCAGATGTCCGAAACTGCAGTTTTACCGAAATATCATAATAAAGTCTATATAATAAGTATGACATAAATAAAAAAAAGTGATAATGCTGTCCCTGAGCTCATGAATGAGGCGGCTGATTTGAAGTGTGAATCTGTCCCTGATTTTCTTCTATGATTTTCCAGCTGCCCAGATTCTGCTGCAGAGCATCTTTAGAAAGCTTGTCTGAAGTATCATTTCTGTCCCTGTAAATATGATGTAAAGAGAAAATGTTAAAAGATGATTTTAATACCATAATTTCTTCCAGCAAAGGTTTCAGAATTTGGTTATTGCATGAACTTTTCCCATTGACCCAATTGATAAAATTTAACGAGTCTCCAAAGATCTGAATTGTGTTGACGTTCCTTTGTATGAGCCAGCATAGAAGCAACTTCAAAGCTGACAATTCTGCATAGTTGTTTGTTCCTGTCCCTAGACCAACTGAGGCTTTGAGGGTATGGTTTATATTTACATGGATAGCTATTCCAGCTCCTGCCCTGTTGTTCTGTGAGGCACCATCGAAAAAAGACCAGGGAGTGTCTTCTTTGATGTGGACATCTTTGTTTTGCCTTTGAGATTTATTCTCCTCTGGTTTAGGGATACTTGAATAGATGGAGACACTTTGTATTGCTGTGATAGCTGCCGGGGTTTCCTTGTCCTGAAAAATGCTCTTGTTTCTAGCAATCCATACCCCCCAAAATAGAATGAGGGGAAGATTCCGCATATTCCCTTCGGGGTATTGTTGCCACCATTTTTTCCAGACCTCTGTTAGATTTTCACCTCCCCATTCCATCTTTTTGTTCATCAACTTCTCTACCTCCCCCCATATTTTTTTGGTTTCTGAGCAATTTAGGAAGATATGGTTGATGGATTCTGCTTCAGACTTGCATAAAGTACATCTCCCTGGACCGTGCATGTATCTTGACTGGAGTATGTCCCAAGTTGGCATTTTTCTCTTAAAAATACACCAAAAAAACAGTCTAGCCTTTGTCGGACATTTAAGCTTCCATAAGTGCTTCGTCCACAATTCCTGATTTCCCCAGCCTTTCCTGGACATGATGAATTTTTATCCACTTTTTGGAGAGTACTCTCCAGTTTCTACATGTGCCTAGAGCAGCTGGTCCATAGTGTCTTTTAATCTGACGTTTGATCTGGAAAGCTCTTGAGTATATGATTTCCAATCGTTCCACCATCTTTTCTCTAGATCTAGATCTTCTCCATTTTTCCAGGCTTGTCCCCACATAGATGAGTGACCAACTTTTTCCACCTGATTTAGTGTGAGAATGCCTTTTCTTTCTAAGTGCCTGATTAATTCGGGGGGTAAAGCATAATTCTCATTGCATTCTACCCACGGGTCCCTCCCAATCTTTAAATTCCTTCCGTCTCCAATCTTCCATGCCAGTCCTTTTTCAATTACTTTAAAGGACTCCACAGTTGCTTTCCATATCACCGACACATTCTTCTTCTCCTTTGCTGGATACCTAATCCATTCTTCTAAAGGCACCGGGTCTATATATTTCCTTTTCACCACTATGGTCCATAAGTTTTCCATCTTTATGAGTCTCCAACCAGATTTTGCAGTCAGCAATAAGCTGAAATCAGGAAGACTTTTTATCCCCCATCCTCCCCAGTCTTTTGGCCTTGCCACCTTCTCCCAGGAAACCCATGGAAGGACAGAGTTCTCCTTGGAGCCAGCCTAAAGGAATCTGCTACAAATTCTCCTTATTTTCTCCAATATACCTTTAGGAACCCATGTTAATGCTGCCCAGAAAACTGGAATGGCCAATAGAACTGCTTTGATTAGAGTCAATCTCCCAGCTCTGGACAACCATTTAAAGCTCTAGTGGGAGATTCTGGATTCTATTTTGGCGATTAACCAGTTCCAGTCCTCTTTTTTGTATGCATTTGGTTTGCGCCATAACCCTAGATACTTGAAGGGGGATTCCATATTACTCGTTTGATAAGGAAAATACAATTGCATCTGTGCTCTTTCTTGTCTGGCTAGGCCTTCGATTATTAACTGAGATTTCCTGGAGTTTATCTGCATTCCTGTAGCTTTCAAGAATAGGTCAAGAATGTTTTTTAATTCCTTTATTTCATTAGATTCTCCATTTGTGAAAACCAATATGTCATCAACAAAAAGGAGATGTGAAATGTTTAGGTTGATAGCTACTTCAAGACCTTTTACCTTACCTTCCCTTTTGGCCTTTTGAATCAGCTGGCTTAACCCTTCTGCTACTAAAAGAAAGATCAGAGGGGACAGAGGGCAGCCTTGTCTTAATCCCCTCTATCCTTTGAAAAAGGGAGTAGCTGCTCCATTGATGAGGACTGCATAGCTTCCAGCTGATGAAATCTGTTTTGAAACCTAAATGAGTTAGAAGCAGCTGGATATATATCCAATTTATTCGGTCATAAGCTTTGGATAAGTCGATTTTTAAAACTGCACCCTTCTTGTTCTTCTGTTTAACACTATGCAATATCTCCTGTGCTACACCGATTGCTTCATGAATTTGTCTTCCATTTAAAAACCTGAATTGTTCCATTGAAATGTGCCTTGACAAAATTGGTTTAATTCTAGTCGTAATCACCTTGCAATGATCTTATAAATACTGTTGCATAATGATATCGGTCTGAAGTCTTCATAAGTTTCAGGAACTTCCTTCTTCGGAATGAGGGCTATAAATGTTGCATTAAAGGGACTGTAGACCTCTCCTTTCTTCCTGGACTCTTCTACTACATCCATTATTTCTGCTCTAATCAGTTCGAAGAAATGGAGAAAGAATTCTATGGTCCATCCATCCGGCCCAGGGCTTTTTTCTTTTGCCATAGATTTTATGACACTTTCAACTTCCTCCTTTGTGATTGGTCTGTGCAGATCCTCTGTTTCTTCCTCCTCCACGTACCTTGGGAAACATTGTGTTGTTTTGATCACCTCAGCAATGGTGATCTCTCCTTTGTCTGCAAATAAATTCTGGAAATGATTTTGTCCTAATGCTGACAGAGATTCAAATGTCTTTGCCTCCCTTCCTTCTTCATTTTTAGGTTCCAGCTAGTGTTTACAGACTTCCTCGCTTTTGCATAATTGTGAAAAAAACTTGTGTTATCATCCCCTACTTTAAGCCAAATTGCTCTGCTCTTGAGCCGCCATTCCTCTTCTTTTGTCAGGAGGATTTGACTTTTGAGCTTCTCAAGGTGGAGGATCCTCTCTTTTGATTCCTGTGAAGCATATCCATCCTCCTCTATACTTTCCAGCTTTTGAAGTTCCTCACTTATCCGGGTAATTGCCTCGTTCTGTTTTGCCTTCCTGTCTTTCGCCAATGTTATAGTTGCTTTCTTCAGATTTTTGAGATTTTCCATGAACAGGAACCCTTTGTCTTTTGAGGTACTATTGTCTGGATGCCTCCATATTTCTTTAAATAATTTAATGAAAGAATCTTCTTTTAACCAAGATGAATTGAACTTGAAAGGTGCTAGCGGCTTTGGAGGAGGTTTAGTGAGTTACAAATAAACTGGGAAGTGATCCGAAGCCCCTCCTTCTTCAACCCATTGCCTAAACATTGGGATCGTGGAGGATAATTCTTCATTAATGAGAAACCTGTCCAGTCTTTTAGCCACTCTTGCTTCTCCTACTCTCCTTTTCCTCCATGTTGGCTTTAGCTTAATAAGATTTACATTAATAAGGTTATTAATGGTTAAGATATTTTGGAAGAAATCTGACAACGAATCTTCCCTAGCCGAGGGACCCCATGCCTCCGCTCTTCCAATTGAGAAATTTAAATCTCCACCCAGCATCATGTATTTTCTCTTCAATGTTGAATTGGACATCAAATCGGTCCAAAAATCCACCCTCCCCTGATAAGGTCCATATATGTTTAAGATTGTTAAAGGGAAGTCAAATTCAGGGGATTGAAGTTCCATGCCCATCACCTGCTTCATGCCCCATAGGTTCCTGATCTGTATTCTCCCTTCCCTGTATCCTACCGCCAGCCAACCTGAATGTCCTTTTGAGTCCATGGCCGAGAATTTCCAGCCGAGAAGGAGAGTATTTAGCACCAATTCTACCTCTGCTCTGTTCCCCAAGGTCTCCTAAAATAGAAGGATATCTGTCTTGGAATTCATTATCAACTCCCTGAGGGGTAGTTTTTTGGGTTTACTGGCCAAACCCCTGCAGTTCCATGATGTTAGAATCATTCTGGAACATTGTAAGGGGCCTGCACCGCTCTAAGTGCCCTAGTGATTGACTGTTGCTTCCCATCTACCACATCATGTTTTTCTTTTATCTAGGCCATGGAGAGTTTTGATTTCCTTCACCTTTTCTTCCGGTTCAGACTCGGGGGAGGGGAATGACCAATGCTGCCCACAACATCTAAGGAAACCGATTTGGAGTCCAGGGATCTAAGATTATATGGACACGAATGATGATGGGCTGAGGGGATAGGGTTAGAAGAAGCATCATCACAATTCAAATCTAAGGAGGTATTGCGGCCGAGATGATTTCAATGCAGTTTTCCATTGAGGTTCTAACATGACTTTCGTTTAATTCATTGATATTAGAAATGAAACATTTTGAAGGAGAATCAGAGGCCAGATAATCTTTATTTATTTCTGAATTGAGAATAGGGGAAATTTTGGATCTAAGCACATACCCTTTGAGCCTCCACTCTCTGAGGGGTTTAGAGTTACTGGCACAGTGATCTCCATACTTGTTGTTGCATCCTTGAGCTCTGGATATTTTTCTGCCCTTTTGAGCTGAGGATCTTGGGTTTCTATGTTTAATGTCTGCCCCCCCTGATTATGATCTGTCTCCATTTCTTCTTCTGTCTGCTGTGCTACGGCCTCCTTCCGTTAGAAGATCAGGTTTTGGCAAACAACCTTCTCAAGTTGAGCTGATGTCCTCTGAAATCGTCTCCTTCGCCTTCCTAAGGGGCATTCCTTAGCCAGATGACCATAGACATGGCATCTATGGCACCTGAAGGGAAAATATTCATAGTCCAGGATCTGTTCGAAGACGAATTCTTTGTACTGGAGATTGATTTTCTTTGCTAGCCCTCCGCTGGGATTTAGATTGATGAGAATCCTTGCCATAGCCTTATTCTGAGTTTGCTTGAAGGACAGGTCCGCTTTCAGAAAATTACCTAGCTTGTTCCCTATAGCCTTGAAAACTGATTCGACCCACAGGAAGGAAGGTAATCCTGGTGCCCTCCGCCAAACCGGAAAAACATCTGTTTTCTCATGAACGGCATCGAACAACGAACTCCATTTTTTTAACAGCACCAGTGATCCAGGTGGATATTGGTGGCCACCTGCCAAGTCCACCTGGACCACCACCTCAACATTTTCAGTTTCCTTAATTATAGCGCAGTTTACTATTTTTAGCAGTTTTTCGGGTCCTGAACTTCCGGAGCCGTTTTGAGGCCCTAAACGA
>APFE030660516.1:266760-319180 GCA_000404065.3 Pinus taeda | reverse complement strand
GCTTACTCTGTCTATAAGAACAATTCATAATACTTGTTCTCTCCTTGTGTAAAAAGATTGATTTTTTTGCACAGATTAAAAAAACAAAACAAACAAACAAGCAAAAATCCATCTTAATGAGTAACCCACTATAATATAGTTCACATAAGCCACTATATAATATAGTTCACATGATTTTGGTAATTGCATCTACTTTTTTGTTCTTGAACAAGTCAACAGTTACGCCAATGTCCTAGAACTACCTGTCTTTATTGTCGTGGTGACTTGTACTCGTGATATGTTTTCTTATAAATAGTTAAACACCCAAATTCCATTTAGGGTTACTATGTTTGGTGGAATTTGATCTTATATATGTATATAGCAATATCATGTATACTATTTATGCTTATGGTTAGTCTTATTATTATGTCCCTCCTTGATATATTAATGGAACATCAACGTTTTTGGTCACTATTTAAGCATTGTGACAAGGGCTTATACTCGATCGAGCTTTTGTTTTCATGGAGTACACTTAGATATATGTGGTTGATATCATCTTTATGATAGAATTCTCTAGATCTTTGCAAATGAGTGGAGGATGTGTTGCTTGGTACATTGACCACTTTGGCTGTCAATCCCTGTACTCAAAAGTTACAACATGTTCGTGATCTGAGACTCTTAGGGATTAGGGCCAAATATCAATGGTTAGGATCATCCCAAGTAGTTTTTTGTAACTACCTCGTCTCCTCCACTGTAGTTGATCCTCATTCTGCCTCTCGCCATTAATGGTTTGGCACTCTGTGTCTCTAGGGTTTCAATCCTCAATTATGACTCTTAAAACACTTGAATTCAATGTTGGACAACTCATTCTACTTAGTTGCTTTTGTGTGAGGACTAGAATCGACAAGAAAGGCTTGCCTTACTATAAGTAATTTCTTTGTCCTAAAATAAAATTTATTTGTAAATTCACACATTTCCTTTTATATTTGCAGTCAGTCAATTTTTCTTGTCTTTGTAACATTTTCATTTAAACATGAATTGGGTTTCTTTTAAATTTCACTCCTCTTTATCGATAAGGGTAATTTTTAGGTTTCTTCTTTGCCAGAAACCTTCTTCTCCTTTAGAACCTTCAAAGGAAAGAACCTCATTTTTATTTTATGTATCAGGCTTGCTAAGGGTATGCATGTTCTGGAAAATATTCTTTTTTTATTTATTTCACATGACACACTGTGATCTATTAACCACAACTGGGTATGCATGTTCTGGAAAATATTCTTTTTTTATTTATTTCACATGACACAGTGTGATCTATTAACCACAATTGAGGAAACCCTTTCTTTCCTTTCTCATAATTTCAGTGAGGAATTAAGGATTTGGATAATGGTACTTTACAAGTAAAAAAAAATGGCCATTTGACTTTTGTTTTTCTTTTTCCTTCCTTTGCCTCTTATTATTAACCTTAAAACACTAACTCAAGTACCTTTTTTTCCTAATTTAGGTGTGTATGGTTGGTATCAATTCACGGCTACAAACGAGCCATGGAAGAATGACAGAGTTGATTATTTATTCGAAAGGAGTTTTATTTTGCTGGAGTATCTCACTTCCATGTTTTTCTCCACACCCTTAAGGCTATGTTCCTAACTAAACAAGGATGATGGGCCACATCGTTTGATCAGGTGCTCAAAAAATAGCTCAAAATTCAAAGTTTTTGAATCGGTGTGGAACATGAACAACCGCATAGTTCTCTTCATCCTAAATTTGGCACAACTCGTTTCGCATGAAATGGACTTTGTATGCTCCCAAAAACATGTTTTGTTTGTTTTCCTAAACAAGGGAATTTTAAAAAAAAATGTAGACAGCCCAGTCAACAGTTCATACTGCTGACGTGGCGCTAAGTGGGCATGCCTATGTGGTAGGGTGACTGTGCATATGACTAATTTTACCTCCGATGAATTGCGTGTTGACAAGTAGCATGTTGTTATTGGTGGAGTTTTGGACGATTTGATTGGTTGGTTGGTGGCCAACCGCAGGCTACCACATGGCCCAGCGAGGGGCCGCCACATGGCAGCCCAAGGGCCACCAAAATCATGGTAAGGTCTGAGCAACAGTGGGCGGGGGTCAAATCTGCGACCTCCAAGTCCACAATCCAAGCCTTAGGCAATATGTCATACATCGTTGATTAACATGTTATGGTTTCGACATATATTTAAAGTCTAATTCTGTGCCATTTGGAGGAAAGGGCCATCCCTTGGCCATATCGCCACCCACAGGACCACTATCAGAGCAAAGTGGGGGCCCGGTCAATGGGGGTGGGTCATTGGCCTTAGCCCCGGGCACATGGTCCCCCACATGTCCAAATTTTCAGATTTAAGGCCTTATAGGGAATTTAATCCATCTGATAATTTCGCACGAAATTAGGTGAAATCGATGCTCGGTTAGCAGAATTAGGAGCGAATTTGTAGGATGGTTCCAGATTTTGGGGAAATTGTGATGCGATTAGCGAAAAGACTTGGGGAATACATAACTTCTTCAATTTTTTACCAAATTAGGAGCAAAAAGAGGCTAGAAAAACATTTTTGGGCATTCTAGAGCCATTGGAAGCTGGACCAAGGAGACGTAGCCGAGGCAGGGTGAAATCCTTCATCATGTGTTGTTGTGATACTATTTTGGTGATGTTCATGTATGTTATATTTTGTTGTTCAATCATTTGTTTATGTTAATTTGTACATGCAATTTACACAAAAACACTCAAAAAATCATGTTAAAACTTGCAATTAACCTCATGAATCCTTAAGCACTTTTAAATATTCTGAAGAAGAATTTAACACAACAAAACTAATTTTCCCATTCAGATCAAGTTTGGTATCGGAGCTCTTGGTTTTTTTTGTGCAAAAAGGATTTAAGTATTTACAAGTGAATGTGATGCTTACAAGGTTGAAGCTCAGGAAAGGAGAAGGGAAGCTGGTTGAAAGTCCTAAAGTTGGGTCAAGGAGAGGAGTGAAAGGTTGCCACAATCTCCACCACCAGTTCTACCTCAAATTACAGTTGAGGTTTTAGTAAGCATGTCACATGAGGGAGAGCTTGTAAATATGACAAAGGATAAGAATGTTTTTAGTAAGGCTTTCTTTGACATGACAGAGATGGTAAAAGTCCTCTATGAAGAGAGGAATACTAGACTGCAGGGTGAAATATCCAAGCCTCCAAAAGGAGAAGGTTCTTCAAGAGGAGGAGGTAATGAAAATGGAGGTAAACATCTACCCACTCCACCATCATACTTATATGATAGGAAATCCATCTTTCATCCCCATGAGAACAAGTATCATTTGTTTAAAAATGGGATTCAGTATATTGTTAGAGCACATCACAAGAAGTTGAATTTGACTCTTTTGAAAGCTAGACAAATCAAGAGGTTTGTAAATTCTAGTTAGAATTTTGCATTGCTAATGATTAAACATAAAGATGTTGAGGAATCTGAAGCCTTCCAAGAATTTGATGCAAGATTAAAATCTTATTTTGAAGTTTTTAACACATGTGATAAGATGTTTCAGGAGTCTAATGTGTTTCCTCCTAAAATAGGAAAACAACATGAAGTTGAATTGCAACAAGATGCATCACTTTTGAACATTGGTATGAACAAGATGTCAATGTTAGAGAATGTAGGGATCAAGAAGCTACTTGACCAAGGGAACATTAGTTCTAGTATATATTCTCGTGGTCTCCTAATGTTTTAGCTTTGAAGAAGGATGGTGCATGGCGATAGCAATCACATTTGGTGAAGAGTCAAGCCAAGTACAAGGCTAAACATGACAAGCATCATGTTGACCACAGTTTTCAAGTTGGAGATGAAGTAAGGCTTTGCATCAGTAAAGAAAAGCTTCAAGGTGAAAATAACTTGAAATTGGGTGAGCCTCCTTCGATTGAAGATCAAGGAGAGAATGTTCATATTTTTTAATAGAATTTTTCCCTCATGAATATCTTGAATAATTGCAACAAGATCCTATCCTTGACAGAAAAACAAGAACTTCGAGGAGAAGGAATGGGAAGCACCTTCGTATGGGGCTCAAAAGTACAAATCCAAGAAAATCCAAATGGATTGAGATTGGAAGGTTAAGGTAACTATACCCTCATTTCTTTATTTACTTAAATAGTCTTTTGGAGGTCCAAAAGATTCTAGTTGGGAGGAGTGATCCAGGGGATCAGTAAAGTGCTCAAAATTTAAAGTGTTAAAAAGTACTCAAAACTAGTGCCAAAGTGTATAGCTTACCGACCTGAATCCAATGCAACTTGAATCACCCATAACCAATATCGTATGCTCCCAATATCATGTTGTGATCATTTTCCCAAACATATAATTTTTTTGTAGGTTGGGTGCAAGACTGCTGATTGGGAAATTTGTACGATGACTCAGCAGGCTGACTGGGTAAGTTGACTATACCTCATAGTCTAATGGCAGGCTTCCAAGTGGCCTCATCTGAATGATTCGATTTGGAAATTTCTGGTTGGTTGATGGAATTTTGTGCTGGCCCAATGGTTGGGTGCCATGTGGCCCAATCACAGGCTGCCACATGGCACCCTGGGGTAGCACAAAATTTGGTTAAGGTCCGAACTGGCCTCAAGCTTTGCAACACAATGCCTTATCGCTAGACCATGGGGTGGTACTTAATAACCATAGCCACGAATATCTATTTGAAGTTTTGGTGGTTAAGAGTTGGGGGAAGGGGTCGAACCTAAGCCCTTGGCCCTTGGTCACTACACAACACACAAGACCGTAGGTAGAGTGACCAAGGGCTCGGGGCTTAGCCCCGGCCCAAGGTCTTACCATTAGCCATGTAACCAGAGGTGGATCATGCGGGGAGCTTGGCGACAGGTGCTAAGGTGAGGGGGGCATCCCTAGAGTGATATGCATGCCTACAAGACCAGCACTTCAAGTCAAAGGTGCTCCAACGAGGGGGTCATCCCTAGGGACATATGTCGACCACAGGATCCAGTGCCAAAGTTTAATGGGGCCTGGTGGGAAGGGAGGGTAGTTAGCCTAGCCCTTGGACCTGTGGCACCCACATAACCATGACCCCATGTTTAGGAGCTTAACCGAAAGGGATGGGCGTTAAGGCCCAACGCTCAAACCTATGTAGCCCATATGGCCCAGTTTTTCTGCTCATGGGGGTCATTGGGCATTTAAACGAACCAACAAAATGCACCTGAACTGGCTAGAATCTCACCGACGCCGGGTGAAAATGGCACTTGGTTGTTCCGGAAAAGGCGCAATTCGTAGAATAGTTAAAGGAGAGTACAGTTTGTAGAGAAGTTAGTAGACAAACTTCTTTAAAGCATAACTTCTTTATTTTTTTCCAAATTGAGCCCAGCTTAGGGTTTTTTACTATTCTAGAGCCATTGGAGACATAATTTTTACATTATGAGCACTATAAATCCATGTAAACACAAATTTGAGCACTTAATGAAAGAGGCCCAACATTGCAAGCTAGACTAGGAGATGTAGCCCAAGAGAGGGGTGAACTCCTTTATCAGTTTTTTGTCATGTGTTCTGTATATGATATATTGTCTATGTTTTTATGCTATTAACTGAGTTTTAAAACCATTATTTTATGTGCTTTTGAAAAGTGATCCATTTCCTAAAAGACATAAAATTTTACTTGCAAATTTTTCTATCACCTTCAAGTTTGCATTACAAATAAATTAATAAGCTTGGGATAGTTAGAGAAGATGGGGGTTCTAATGCAGAGGAAAAATCAGAATTGGGATCAGGAGATCAAGAAGAAACAGAGAACTTGTTAAAGAAAGGACTTGAAAAAATTAACCCAGTTCGAGTGACGTGAATCAATCATAGCCCTAGTTCAAAATGGAAGTGAAGTTCGATATCAAGTCATACCATGGAAAGATCGACACTCTGAAGTTAAATCACTAGTTGTAGCAACTAAAAGTATATTTCAGTGTCCATCAAATTAACGAAAAATATAATATTCCAATTGCACGACTAAAATTGGAGGGCCATGCCCTAACTTGGTGGAAAATCCACATGGATACCCTGAGGTTGGATGGAGAGCCTCCAATGACTAAGTGGGAGGAATTTAAAACCCTCATTAAGTCACATTTTTATCTTATTGGGTATGTAGAGGACCAATGGATCTCATGGCACTACTTCATGCAAAATCTAAGGCAAAGTATGTAGAAGTACACCACAAAGTTTAGAAAGATGGCCATAATGTTGGGTATTTCCCCAAAGAACCTAGATGTACTCCTAAATTATTTGGGGGGTCTATACTACCATCTGTGGGAGAAAGTGATGTTGTTCAAGTAGAAATTAATGGACGAGGCTTGTGTACAAGAGCAAAACCTAGAGAACACGGGCTTGAAGAAAGCGCAATCAATTGGATTGAAGCAAAAGGCGAAATATCATGCTTCTAATGAGGGGAAGAAGAAGAACAAAGGGGGAAAAGATAAAAATATGGTAGCCACAACACATCAGCGCAAATATCCTAGCAACCACTGCAACATTGACAGCCATATAGAGGGAAAGTGTTGGAAGTTGCATCTAGATCTTAACTTGAAGAACAAAAAAAAAAGACAATAAGAAGAAGAATATCATAGCCACTAATTCGAGCAACTAAGTTGAAAGTATCTTAGACATGGATGAGAATATAGTTTGTACATCAGTGTAGAAGGAGGTGAACCTGAGTAGAATTCAGTAATAGGAAGAGAAATAAATGACCAAACTCTTCCATATAAAGATACAAGTCAAGAAGAATAAGATTGATGCTCTATTTGACTCAGGATTGTAGGTGAATCTCATTTCAACAGAGCTAGTTAAAGAATTGGGATTGGAAGCTCATGATCGTCCAAGCCCATATCCACTGGGATGGCTAAATATGTATGCAGAGTTGAATGTAAAAAACACTGCAAAAATAGATTTTCCATTAACGTTGATTTTATTAATGAAGTAGATCTAAATGTGGTTCCCCTTGATGTATGTGGAGTTATGTTTTGGAGTCCCTACATGTACATATGATATGAAATATTCATGTAAAGAGTCAACCAGTACCATATTTTCAAGGATGGAAAATCATTCAACATCAACGTGCACAATGCCAAATCAAAATTTCAATGGTAAGTGCCAACGAAGCTAAGAAATTGATCAGTTCCAACAAAAAGTATGTTTTATTGTTTTTAAGAGAAAATTAGTCTATAGAAGAGTTAGTAAGAGGAAAGGCATCCCTAGAGGGGTGTACTAAGAAATATAAATAGTAACTGGAAGAATATTTATAGGCATGCAGGGATGTATACTAGGAGGCCAAAGGGTTACCACCTAAGAGGGAACTGGAGCACAAGATCTAGCTATTGTCGGACTCCCCATTGCTAAACATTGGGTTGTACAAGTAGTATGTTATACAAGTAAGTGAGGTGAAGAGAAGATTGTAGTTGCTACTGGAATAGGGTGTCATTCAACTGAGTACATCACCATGTGGTTCAGTCATCATCATTGTGCCAAAGAAGGATGGGAATTGGCGGTGTGTATAGATTACAAGGCATTGAACAAAATCACGCTCAAGAATAAGGACCCCCTACCCAAGATAGATGATTTGCTAGATCATTTGCAGCAAGAAAATACTTCATCAAGCTGGAATTAAAGTTTGTACATCACTAGGTTCGAATCAAAGAAGAAGACACTTGGAATACCACCTTCAAAACCAAGCAAATTTTGTATGAGTGGTTCATCGTGCCATTTGGCATATGTAATGCGCCAGCTTTGTTTATGAGATTAATGAATCATGTACTGCACCCTTTTATAGATTCATTTATTATTATCTATTTGGATGATATATCAGTATATAGTGCTACCTAGGAGGATCACATCTCACATTTGAGGCGGGTGCTAGAGATATTAAAGAAACACCAAATGTTAGCAAATCTCAAGAAATGTGATTTTGTATAAATTATTTGGTGTATCTGGGGTATGTGATGGTTGGAGGAGATTTGAAGATAAATCCTTCCAAGGTGGAGGCCATCATGAAATGGTTGGTGCCTACTATTGTTTCTGAGGTTAGGAGTTTCATTAGGGAAGCACAGTACCTAAGGAAATTTGTAGCCTCGTTTTCATTTATAGAAGCATCACTCCATGCCATAACAACAATTGGCAAGAGTTTCTAGTGGGGAAAGGGACAATAGAGGGCTTTCAAGGAGCTAAAGAAGAAAATTTGTCAAACATCAGTTCCAGCATTACCAAACTTGCAACAACCCTTTAAAGTGGCGACAGATGAAACTGGGTGTGATATGGTAGTGGTCTTGATGTAAGGAGGAAGGAATGTATGCTATCGTGATGCTACCATTCTAAATTATTTCATGGGAAAGTTCTTAACTACCCTACCTATGATAAGGAGATCTATGTCGTGGTGCAAGTTGTGAATAAGTGGAAAAACTATCTGATGAGAAAGGAGATAGTAATACACATAGATCACTAGCCACTACAGTATGTGTAGGCCCAGAGTAAGCTATAGAAAACCAGACATTACAAATGGATGGGGTTTCTATAGAAGTTTCATTTGATGATTAAGCACAAGAAGGGAAGCACAAACAAGTTGACTATAAGGAAACCCACATCAAATATCATAGATTTAGTTACTCTTATGCACATGGAGGCATTCACCCATGATGCATACAGAGAAGCATATTTAGAGGATGAGGACTTTAAGGAGGTGTTTCAGGGGTTGTAGAGTCATATTCATGTGCATGATGGTGATTGCCCTGTTGACTACCATCTCCAATATGGGTTACTCTACAGGATGGATAAGTTATGTGTTCCTAAAGGTGAACAATTGCAGTTGATTAGAGAGGAACACACCTCCAAGGTTGCAGGGAAATTTGGTGTACGGAAGACCGTGGCTCACTTAAAAAGGTATGTGTATTAGCCAAAGATGCAAGAGCAAGTAGTTAGGTTTGTAAGAGGATGCATCATTTATTGAACCAGCAAGCCTAGAAATAGGAAATAGGGTCTATATCATCCCTTACCTATACCCACACGTCCTTGGGAAATCATTTCCATGGAATTTGTGGGAGTTTTACCAACAACCAAGAATGGAAATGACTACTTGTTCATGGCAGTTGACAAGTTCAACAAGAAGTGTGTTTTGGTGCCCTATAAAAATACCATCAGTGGGCAAGAAGCAGAGAACTTGTTCTTTGGACAGGTTTGGGTGCGCTTTCGGATACCGAGGAGCATCATTTCAGAAAAGGTTATGATATTTATTATTGCATCCTAGACTACATTATGGTAGAATATGGACACAAAGTTGAAAAAATATATAGCATTCCATCCACAAACATATGGGAAAACAGAAGTAGTCAACAAGACTTTGGTGCAACTTTTGAGGGGATACAACTAGAAGCATTTGAAGACTTGGGATGAAAATCGAGTATACATACATTATTATTACAATATATTAATCCACATTCTATAGGAAAGTTCACATTTGAGACTTTTTTAGATATTTTTTGCCTTCACCTTCCGACATTGCATATGGGTAGCACAGAGGAGTGAGGGAAGATCTTACAGAAGACACCTTGAGGGCTGAAAAATTATATAGAATATCAGGCATATCCATATATAGGTACAAGATACACTACAAAAATCACATGAGAGATATAAGGCCAAGCATCATCATCATAGAATAGAGAAATCGTTCAAGGTGGGAGACAGAGTATGGCTACAGTTGAACAAGGAGAGGCTACAGGAGCTTGGTAAGAAGATCAAGGCTCTAAGATATGGTCCCTTTGAGATGCCGGAAAAGGTGGCTGATAATGCCTATCGACTTATTTTACCACCATATATGCACATTTACTCAGTTGTGAATGTAGAGAATCTAAAAAACTATTAGCCTTCCATGTTAGATCAGGAAGAGGAACAAGTCCTACTTTCTGTGGAGGATATGGAACCAGATGCTCAGGTAGAGTTGACAAAATATATGATTTTTTAGAAGAGGTCCAAAACAACAAGACAAGGGAAACATGACCTTTGAAAGACTATGTTGAAAGGAAAACTTCCAAGCAAAGCTAAATGGTACGCTAGAGAGAAGGTGGAGGAAAAATGTCTTCACCTAATTTGGTAGAAGCTTTTGGGGACCAAAATCCTCCCAAAATGGGGAGGTGTGATCTATATTGAATAATTATATTGTTTTTTGTCCATCTCAATGCTTTTAGAGTGGAAAATTACATGAATCAACTCTCGAGACCATTTTTACTGGTGGGATCCAGTTTGGAAAATTGTGGTATGAAACATTTTGTGAACATTGAGCATCAAATGGTGTATTTTGGGGGTAAAACTTTATCGCTTTAATATAACACCATTTCTTTCTATTCTACACATAGACACCTTTCCAGCGATGCAAGAATCATGTCAATTAGAATTTGTATGTGAAATTTATATCACTAATAAGTTCACCTTCCTATTTTCAACAAAATAATTTTAGAGGATGCCATGTTAGCCCCATTGATTCATGAAAAATGGGTTAGCCATGTGATTATGATATATAAGGCTCTAAAAGATTCTATATTGTAACTTTGGTTAAGATTTGAGGTAGTCAAGCCTAACCACTAGTAGGTTATCGAGTAAATGGATTCCATTATTTCAAGTGCATTTGTTTCATGGATGAAAAAAATAACTAAGACGATTAGGAGATAGAGCACACCGAGAGAATTTTTTCACTGTAGTAGCCCACAAAACACAGACCATACTTATTTGTACATGTAGCCATATTCCCATTCATATAAATAGAGCAGAGTAGCCTCACCTTCCAACTTGGTTTTTCTCCCGAAAGGGTTTCTCGGGTCATATCTTGTGTCAAATGTGTGTGAGAGATTTTTTATTTTGTTGTTCTCTATTTTCTACATAATTTTAAATTCACATGCGTGCACTATTAATAGTAAACCTATAGATCCAGAAATCTAATAAACCCGTAATAGTGTATAATTTCATATTTAAATATAATTTTATCAAATTCATTGTGATGAACTGTCTAGTGGAATATCCATGGAAGTTTACGGATTAGAGAGGCTCACTTAAAGATCAAATCTTGTCAATGAACCAAATCTGGGAAAACCATGGACCTTGGCCTATAAATACCACTCCACTAGCAAACATTTACAAGAGAGAATTCATTTCAAGGTACCGTTATGTTAAAGAATAAATTTAAAGCATTTAAGATTACAAAAATAAACACCTTGTATATAATCAAGACTACAACTAAGAAAAAAAACAGGTCCATTAATTCATTAAAGAATATAAGGATAAGAATTTTATGGAATCATTGATGATACTGAAAGACATAGGAAAACTTGTCATGATCATGTTCTGAATTTCATGCTAACAGTCATGAAATTCCAAACATCTATCAAGATAAATAATTGAAATCACGATGAGTTTTGAGGGTAAAATAACTTTCAAAAATTTTCCAATATGAAACAATAAAATGATTTTCAGCATTATCAATCCAATCAACTATATAAAAATCACTAGGAGTAATCTATTTACACAGGGGGGGCATTACATTTCAAGAAAATGGAAGGGGATTTGTTGGGAGGCCAACAAATGGCGACTCGGTGGGTGGAATAGTTATATCTATTGAAACATGAAATTTGTTAAGGAATAAAAACATGTTCTAAAATTACCAATCCCAAACAACTTGAAAACCCTCATTCTGACCTATGTAGTTTTCATTTAACCATGTTGTTACCAAAACATTTGAATTATTTTCATCATGATTCATAAATTTAGTGAAAGATGAACCCAAATTTATTTATTTTAACCTGTACATAATTATTGAACTTTACCATTAATAAATCTTGGGAAATACAAGCTAACCAGGTAAATTTTAGTTTTAAAATTACTTCAATACCACGGACATGGTCACTATAATTTCTAGTAGGAATTCATAACCTCGATAGGGGTACCCTTTAACAAAATTTAGATGCTTTTATCCCATCTTCCAAGAATATATATAATTTAATATAATTTTGCTTTCTTCTTACTCCTTAGAAATTATCTAAAAACCAATGCTCTAGTTTGGTGACCAGTTAATGAAAATGTCACTCACAAAAACTTATAGAAGTGAACAAGTCAACTCATGATGAGACCTCTTATCTTTCAATCATAAAACCAAAAGCCACTATCCTGGCTTGGTGACTAGTTATGACAATGTCACTTTGTAAGAGTCTATGATCATGGTAGGCTAGCTCACAATGAAATCTTCTATCCTTCAACTAACTCTTTATATTCGGATCAGGCTTCATTAATTTTTAATCTCAGAGGATATCATCCAATAGATGGGGAAGCAAAACTGAGAACTCCTTAAGACTAGGGATGGCATAAGAAGTTAATAATTATTGGTCTTCCATTGATTAATCTCGTTTTCCCAAAAATGATTACTTTAAAAGTAGATTATCCTGGAAAAATATTTTGTTCATTGGGTTAAATATGAAGTTTGTTTTTTTTATAGGTGGTTCATGGACACTAGGTGGTCGCTACATCCATGAAAAATCTAGGCAGATCAAGCACAAAGGAAATCTTTTAAAGCCCATCTGTTAGACTAGCAGGGCCTAACTGCAAGGGTGTCAAGGAGAAATTGACCTTGTGACCTCCCAATCGGCGAAGTACTTAACAACGAGGATTGGACCAGTTGTGCTAACCCTTGGGGCTAGTTAGATATGAAGTTTCATGAATGATGATAAAATAGTTTAGATAAATCTTCAGCACAGATCATAACAAATTTTTAAAAATCAGAGGCAGGTTGAAAAATGAGTTTAAGTATTCGCATATGAGAAATGATCTATGGTAGAACTTTTTTCTTTAAAATAAGGTTTCAGTATTATACACAGAAATTATTCTCCATGCAATTGTTATGCTAGAAACATTCTAGATTAAAGAAAATTAACCAAATCATTTTTTATTTAAACAAAAACCCAAAATTAGCAGAAATCTAATTCAAATCAAAATAAAATAAGACAAACTACAAAATTTAAACCAAATAAATATTTACAAAATTGATCTCCCCCAAGGGAATCAAGAAAAGCACCTCTTCAAAACTTGACCATTCACTGGAAGGGACTAAGATTGTCCTTCCAGTGTTTGACACTTGAATGTGCTAGGACCAATTTTTTTCGTAATAATAAATGGTCCCATCCACATATTTTGAAACTTAGTTTGTTCCCCTTTCTCCTCATAAACTTTATCCCACTTAAGAACCAAATATCCTACTTCAAAATTTCTATCAAAGGAGGACCTATCACCAAAAAAAACATTAGCAATTTGTTGATGTCGATCAAGTTTCTTTTTTGTTTTAGTTCTTTCCTCTTTTAGTTTAAGTAAGGCATAAATTTTGGACATTCATTTTCTTGCACCCTTTGGGACAGTTGCAATGATGGTAGAAAGATGTTGGGAGGGTGTATTGTTTCCCTTCCTTACATGAGAAGAATGGGGAATTAATGATCGAAGATTAAAGGGCTAACTTATCAGCCCGTAATGTGTTAAATAAAGAATTATGTGAGTTCTTATGGTGGTCTGCTACAGTTCTTTTCAAGATCTTAATTAAATTTTTATTGGTGGATTCAAGAATTCTATTTCCTTTAGGGTAATAGTTTTTTGAATATTTAATTTTAATTCCCTCTTACAAAGCATATGTACTAAGATATAGAGAAGAAAGGTAAGAATCATTATCAAAAACTAATGATTCAAGGATACCAAAATGAGTGATAATATTGTTTTCAAGGAAAGATATCACCTAGTTTCTATTAACCATTTGAAGAGGGACCACTTATACCCATCTCATTAAGTAATTTGTTATTGTTAAGATGAATTTGTGTTGAATATATGAATTAAGGTTGATAGGACCAAAAATTTCTGAGCCCCATTGCTGAAAAGGAGCATCAACATACATGGGATGTAAAGGAAAGTTGGCTTTCTTGACTTTACCAGCAACCTTCTAGCAAATTTCAATTTTTTGGGCCAAGAGATGGGCATCCTTAAATATTATCAGCCAATAAAAGCATTCCCTTAACACTTTATGTGTTATGGTGTCTCTGCCAAAATGGCCTCCAATAGGCCCATATTGTAATCATTTCAAAGCCTTTTCAGAATCTTCTTGTTCCAAACAACGAAGAAAAACTCCATCAAAAACATTCTTGAAAAGAATGTTATTCATCAGCTAAAAAGGATTTGATTTCATCCTTAATGATCTTCTTTTCCTTGCATCCAAGTGTTGAGGAGCAGTACCATGGGTTAGAAAAAACAAAACAAAACAAACAAACAAACAAACAAAACAAAACAAAAAAACAAAACAAAAACAAAAAACAAAAAAGCATAAAACAAAAACAAAAAGAACAAAAATAGAAAAACAAAAACAAAAACAAAACAAAACAAAAACAAAAACAAAACAAAACAAAAAAAGATATCAGTATACCATGAATCAGGATTATCTGGAACAAATAAAAAATTTATCTCAATTAAGAATGTTTCAAGGTCATCATCCTAGAGGGTTTTCATCCAATGGGCTCTCTACTCACCAAGCTCTTTCTGGACCAGCAAATTTCTAACTATTCTATAAGGGAAAATTACTTTTGTTTTGAATTTCAATCAGTATGGTCTAAAATGTTTTACTTCCTTAAAAATAGAAAATACGTGTTTATCTACAGTTGAATAATTCAATTGTGCTCCTTTAAAAGAAAAGCTCATAAACGAGATGGGGATTTCATCATTTTGGTTGTTCTTTCAAGTGACAACTAAAACATAATCATTACCAGATGAAAAAGTATACAGAGTTAAGTCTTTAGCAAAATTAGGACTCATTAGCATAGGTGCTTCAGATATGGCTTACCTAATTGTAAGGAATGTGATGGCACCCAACTCACATTGGCGCCTATATAATCAATATAATCAATCCATGTAACAATAGATTTGGCCCTTTAATATATTCAATACCAAACATTATAAAATACCATACCTTTCTCTTCTTTGTTAAGAGGGGGATTATCTTTCCCACTTAGCAATCTTAATAACAATTTAGTCCTCTAAACTGGGCAATATGAAAGTAGGCCAAAATGGGAATTTCAAACAAAAACCCAATCCTCCAAAAATAAAAATAAAATCACAGTCGCTATGAAATGATTTGGTAGTGTTTGTTTCTAATTAATTATGTATTCCCTACATAATAATTTTGAAGTGTTGTTCACTACAAGATAATCTCGCAGTGCACTGTTAAATTTATGTACGGCAATTTCAGGGAAGATGAAACGACTTGATTCTTTTCCAAACCAACTCTCCACACCCCTAGCTTTCTCCTCAACATAATATACAATTTACATTGCCTTACTTCACTGGATTAGCAATGTTATCACAAATTTGGCAATTGAAAACCAGTCTAAGAGGGTTTTTGCAACATTCCAAAACAGGGTTACTTTGTCTCGTTGTTGTAACACCACTCCAATCACTAAAAGTAAACAACGAAACCACTATTTTGAGACATAGCAACACGTTCCTCCTAAAGAATTTAAGAGTGATACAACAGGAATTCCAAAATACAAATCGATAAATCACACTGTGATTGAAGCCACAATGTATAAATTCTTAATGTAAATCAATTTAACAAGTCACAGGTTTTCATAAAATGACCAATATCAACACACATGAATAACAATGCAAAAAATAATGGTTCAAAAGAATAAATTGATTTAGTGTAAGAAAAAAAAAATTATTCATTTAACAATCACACAACTTATAGCTCATTTGTTGTTCATTACGCCATTCACACAAAAATACTTTTCGGTACACATAAATTGGAAAGTACAAACATCTGCAAACTTCATAATTGTAGTTACACAGAGAAACAATGAGTTCCTCTATTCTCCTCTCTCTCCTCTCTTCTCCTCTCTTCTTCTCCTCCTCACCTCAAGAACTTCCCAAACGCTATTTTCTTACTGTTTCCCAAAAGAAACTAGCCATGATGACCAAGAGTAAAAAAATTGTGAATCATTTCCCCTTCTCCACAAAATAAGGGAAATTGAAAACTAATTTTTTCTTTTCTTTTACAATAGAAAATAAATTCTCCATCTTATTTCTAAAAGACAAAACTCACTTCTAAATTAAATATTCAAACTTTCTTAACAAAACATTTAAAAAATTTCTCAGCATTACCATGTGACCACCCCATCACATTGGTAAGCTCTTGTCCAATCTTTATCAAATTTTATGATCGAACTATGCACCTGCATAAGACACCTAAGGTTAAAAATATTCATGGTCTCCTAACCATGTGTTGATGAAGTGAATCTTCCTCCATCCCAAACTATATGTTGTAGTTGGTTCTTCTCCTTTTCATATCGTTTCTCTACTATTTTCTTCTTCATCCTTCCATGTTTCCATATTTTATGGTGTAGTCTTCCTCCTTCTTTGCTTATGACCTCTTGTATAGTCAATTTCCTCCTACTTTGGACTGCCATTTCCACATCAATGTACCTCTTCCTAGGAACTTATTTCGTCATCAGTTCTCTCAATTTTCCAATTTCAACATCCATTTCATCCCTCTCTTTACAAAAGTTTCCCATTTGTAACTGGATCTTTCCTTGTATAAGAATTCCAGTATTCTTATATTCTTCCTCTTCAACGCACATGTTGATCTAGATTTTCATTGATGTCAATATGGCAATATTTTGGGATACTAAATGATGATGTGAAGCCATTGGAAATCAAGAACAAGAGTTATTGGAGCAAGAGAAGCCACAAGAAAACCAAGCCAAGAGTAAGAGTCAAAGAAAACAACGAAAGAGCATTGCAGTGAAGGGGAACTGTGGATCCTGTTACAATTCGCCATATGCCCAATAGAAACAGCCAAAAGGAAAGAACAATCAACATATCAGAGAAATTAACAGCGCATCGGAGTTAATATATCGGTGACTTTATCGGCAGTTCTATTATATGCCACTACTCAAAACTCCCGATGTGATATGTATTATGGACCCGATGGTTCCATCACAATATGCCCTATTTTTATATTGCATTCGCCGTATCGAAACCTTCACAAGTTTGAAGGCTTGTTACATTTAAAAATGTTGATTTCGATATCATTGCGGACCCGCCACACCATTATAATGCATGTTAATGAAATATTGCATCCGCCTATCAGAAGTTATGTATCGCAAAATCTTAAAGGAATGTCACACTAAAACATTGATTGCGATATTATATGCAAACTCGAACAGTTTATCGTAGCAACCCTAATATAATATCACGTTCGTCACATATTGCAAGTCATAAAGGGATGTTACATTCAACAACTCTGATTGTGATAAGGTTATGGACCAGAAGGAGTTATCAAAAACAGGTTAATGTCACATCACATCCGCTTTGTCAGTAGTAGGGTATCAACAATGTTATATTGGTAATATTGAATGTTTCGATTGTGAGATTTTTGTAAAGTTGTGATTGTGATTAAACGTGATGACATGGATGTGGGACCTCATGTGGGTACAACCTTCTACTATGAAATTTTTGAAAATAAACAAGTTTATGATATATTTTGTAATGTGCAATAAGTTAGCTTCTCCCTCCAAATGAACGTGTCATTTTGGGTATTGGTGAAATCGATATAAATACAAGATAAATGCCTCACCCCAAGCATTGATATCAGGGATTAATCACAGAGAAGGTGAGATAGTTTACAACTTGTGAATTTGAAGAAATAATAGGAAGTCAAAGATCTAGTGAGAAGGAAGGGAGTCGAAGGTCCAGTGGAAGGAAGGAAGCAAAAGACTGAGTTGGAAAACAAAATCTTTTCACTGGGTTAATCTTGAAAGTCTCATACCTAAATTAAATTTGTAGTGCATACCGCAACCTGTTACAAAGACTACAAGCATAGGGATTAGTGAAGAAAACCTTGGGAGTAGTGTAATACAATCAAACATTTCTTGATAAAGTAAAAATATAGGGTTGGTGCCTCAGAATTGAAAGGATTGGTGTCCTTGGAGTTGGTGCTCCTAAAATTCAAGGTTGGTGCCTTGATAAGATAGGGTCAAAGCCATATAGGTTGGAGCCTCATCAAAGTCCAAGTTTGTGCTTGGAAAAATTCATGAGATATTGTATTTAATTATTTTCTATATATAATAAAATTGTTTCTTTGTTTAAAATTGTAAAGAATCTAAACTGGTAATAATAACAATTGAAAAGAAATATTGATTCACCCCCCTCTCAGTATTTCCAGCAATTGATATCAGAGCCATCTTCTTCAAAATCATCCTAACATTTGGAAGAAGGATTCTTAGTTACAATGAAGAATCAAGAAATGATAGGAAGGCTTCCCTTGTTCGATGGTACAAATTTTGGTTTTTGGAAAAAGAGAATGTCTTACTACTTAATGTCCCTTGGACCTAAAGTTTGGAACTCTGTTTTGAATGGGTACGATTCCCCTCCCACTCTTCCTACTGATCAAGATGAAATGAAAGCATACATTGAAAATGCCAAAGCTCAAAATTCCATTACTAATGGAATTACTAATTCTAAGTTTACGAAAGTCTTGAATTTTGACCCAGCCAAAGAATTATGGGATAAGTTGGTTATCTTATATGATGGGGACTCCAAAGTTAAGAATTTAAAGCTTCAAAGTCATACGAGGTATTTTGAAAGCCTAAAAATTAATGATGAAGAATATATTACATCATACGTCCTCCGAGTAGCTGAAGTAATCAACTCTCTTAAAGGATTGGAAGAAAAGATTGAAGAAAGCACGGTGGTTCAAAAAGTCTTAAGATATCTCCCAAACAGATTTGACTCCAAAGTATGTGTTATAGAAGAAATGAAGGACCTTGACACTCTCAAGATGGATGAACTTCATGGAATCCTCATTGCCTATGAGATGAGATAAGGAATCCCAAGTTCCAAAGATGTAGCATTCAAGGCCTCAAAATCAAAAAAGGATGGAATACCAATAGTGATGACTCCGATGTTGAATCCGAATTGGCACAATTTGTAAGAAGACTAAAGAAAGGATCCAAGCTAAAAGGTGAGTACCCTCTTATTTGTTTCAGATGTGGAAGAATAGGTCATTATGCTGCAAAATGTCCTCATAAGCATGACAGTGATGATGAGGAAGATCAAAAAGAGGGGATATACAAAAAGAAATGATTTACTAAGAAGAATTTCCTCTCTAAACAAGATGAATCTGATGAGGATGAATATGTGTTCATAAAAAAAAATTATCCAAAGAAAGTAATGATGAATCAGATGAAGAAAATAATTATGCTAGAAGCAAGGAAGTACTATTAATGGCATTCACTGAAGATGATGAACCAAGATAGGAAAATGAAGAAGATACAAATGAATTACTAATAAGTACCATTGAATAAAATGAGAGTTACGAAAGAAGGTTATCTCTCTTAAAACGAAAAAAGAGGAAGCTAAAAGAAGGGAGGACGTCATATGTGAAAGACATGAAGTTGAAATAGTATCTTTCAAGAAAGAATTGGAACAAATCAAAAGAAGTTGGCAAAGTTCTCAAACACTTGATCACATTCTCAACACTCATAAATCTCAAAGTGACAAGTCTAGGATTGGTTTTAAAGGAGAATCATCGAGTAATAAGGATAATGCAAGAAGTTATGCCTATGTACTTTCCAGCAATCCAAAAGAAGAAGAATCATCTCATTAAAGGCCCGTCTTTAATCCAAAGAATGAAGAAAGAGTAACTCCAAGAAAGAAGGTTGATTCAAATCATGGCTATTACAATAGGTACCAAACTATCTTTCTTGGGCACTGTCATTATTGTAAAAATTTTGGTCATCAAGCCAAATATTGCATGGCTCGTAGTAATGAAGCACCAAGATTGAAGGATCAAACAAACAAACCATGTAGTCTCTTCAACTCTTTTGATCCTTTGGCCAAATTTGATCCAATTTTCTCATTATGTAACGATAATGGACATAGTGAACAAAATTCCCCCCTCAAAATAAGAGAATCAAAATATGAAAATCCCAATATGGATAAATGTGATCTAGCTCTATGTGCTCACAGTGATGAAAACCTTTGGTTTGTGGATAGTGGGTTCTCTAGACATATGACAAGTGACAAAAGGAAGTTTGTCTCATTGAAAAAAAGGAAGGAAATGTATCCTTTTGGAGTGGATCTACCAAAATTTTTGGAAAAGGAACCGTTACCCTTATTAATGGAAAAGGAAAGGCTCAAATTCTTTGTTGGTAGATGGGCTTAAACACAACCTCTTAATTGTTAGGCAGACCTATGATCAAGAACATAATGTTGTCTTCAACACTAAAAATTGTGTAATAAGGAACTCTTCCTCAAGAGAACTTGTAGTGAAAGTAGTTAAAACATCAGATAACATCTACTTTCTGAACAAAATTCAAGAAGATAAATGTTATCTAATTCAAACAGATGAAATTTGGTTGTGGCATAAGTGACAGGGGCATACAAGTTTTGATGACTTGATCAATATCAGCAAAATCAATGTAGTAAGAGACATTCCAAAGATGTTCAAAGCAGATCAAATTGTATGTGGGCTATGTCAACATGGCAAGAAAACTAGAACCATCCATAAGACTAAGGAGTTCTACACATCAAAACCTTTGGAGATCATTCATGCGGATTTATGTGGGCCAACCAGAACTCCAACACTCCAAGGAGAAAGGTACTTAGTTTTATTTATTGATGACTATACTAGAATGATGTGGGTATATTTCATAAAATATAAATCTGAAGCCTTTGAAAGCTTTAAGAATCTTAAATATCTTGTAGAAAATGAAAAGGACTCCAAAATTAAATGTCTTAGAATGGATAGAGGGGGAGAATTCACATCAAAAGACTTTGATAAATTATGTAATGAACATGGAATCGAATGAGAACTCTCCACTGCTAGAACACCTAAGAAAAATGGGGTAGTTGAAAGGAGAAGTCGTACTGTTCAAGAAATGGCAAGAACTATGTTACTAGCAGCTGACTTGTAGCCAAAATTTTGGAAGGAAGTAGTTAGGATAGCAGTTTATACCTTGAATCGAACTCAACTAAGACCAAATAATGAGAAGAATCCTTATGAATTATGAAAAGGAATACCTTCTTTAGTAAAATACTTAAGGATTTTTGGAAGAAAATGTCTCATAAATATCAATGATGAGTCACCAGGAAAATTTGGTTCTTGAGTTGATGAAGGAATATTTCTTGGATATTCCACCAGAAGCAAAGTTTACAAGTGCTACAATAATTGACTACAGAAAATAGTGGAAAGAATTGATCTAAAGATTGATAAAGGCCTTCCAGAAAAGAAAATTGAAGATCATGAAGTTGATCCTTTAATTGAAGAAAGCGAAGAAGAACCTGAAAAGGAGGAAAATTGTCAAGAAAAACAAAAACAAAAAGAACCATCTCAAACTCCTTCAAAAGTGAAATTCCTCCGAAAGCATCACTCGGAAGAGCATATTATTGGCAATGTAGATGAAGGGATACAAACCCAAAGAAGGATGACAAGTACACCAAAGAAAGATGATGTTTCTCTCCTATCTATGATAGAACTAGAAACTTTTACTCAAGCAAGTAAGGATCCTCATTGGGTGGAAGCCATGGAAGAAGAAATGTCTCAAATTGAGAAAAAAGAGACATGGGATCTGGTACCTTGTCCAAAGGATAAAAATATAATTGGAACTAAGTAGGTGTTCAAAAAAAAATGAATGAAGATGGATAAATCATCATAAATAAGGCAAGACTTGTCTGTAAGGGTTATTCACAAATTGAAGGAATCGATTTTGAAGAAACCTTTGCACTGGTAGCTCGTATGGAAGCTATAAGGATGTTCTTGGCATTTTCTTGCTCAAAAGGATTCAAATCCTATCAAATGGACGTAAAATCAGCATTTGTAAATGGGGAACTCAAGGAAGAAGTCTACATGGAGAAACTAGAAGGTTTTGATCTAGCATAAGGAAAATACTTTGTATGTAAATTAAAAAAGGCATTATACGGGTTGAAACAAGCTCCTAGAGCATGGTACACAAGATTGGATCACTATATACAACAACAACACTTCAAAAAGGGGATGGTAGGAAGTAATCTTTACATGAATATGGATAAGGATAAATTACTAATCACTCTTGTATATGTTGATGATCTAGTTTTTGCTAGCAGTAATGATGAAATGAGCCATGAGTTTTCTCAAAATACATCAAAAGAATTTGAAATGTCGATTATTGGTGAGTTATCTTTCTTCCTTGTATTGCAATTATCGCAAACCATAGCAGGTATGTTCATTTCTCAAACAAGATATATTAAAGACATGCTTAAAAGATATGGAATGGAAGAATGTGCACCTATGAGCACATCGATCACCACAAACTGCAAATTAAGAAAAAATGATGAATCCCCCCAGTAGATGCAACTCTTTACAGGTCAATAATTGGAGCCCTCTTATACTTAACTACTACAAGACCCGCCATTATGAAAGCAGTAGGAATGGTGGGAAGATTTCAATCAGCTCCTAAGCAATCCCATTTGTTGGCTGTGAAAAGAATTCTCAGATACTTGAAAGGAACTCCTGACTTTGGTCTTTGGTATCCCGAAAGCACAAATATTACAATGACAACTTATATTGATGCTAATTAGGCTGGAAGCATGGATGATTGTAAAAGCACCAATGGAAATGCATTTTTTATGGGAAATTGCCTGGTATCTTGGCTCACCAAAAAACAATCATCTATATCTTTTTCTATAGTTGAAGCCGAATATATAGTTGCAGTTGATTGTTGTACACAAATACTATGGATTAAGGAAGCTTTAAAGGATGTCAACATAGAAACTAAATAGCCAGTTACCATCTATTGTGACAACAAAAGCGCTATCAGTCTCAGTAAAAATCCAATGATGCACTCAAAGACCAAACATATACCAATCAAGTATCATTTTCTCCATGAACAGGTGGTTGAACAAAACATCAAGTTGGAATATGTCAATACTAAGTAATAGATTGCAGATATTTTCACCAAACCTCTTCCTCGAGAAGCATTAGAACATCTTCCTCAAAAGATGGGGGTTATTGCTCTAGCATCATGCTAAACTGGTTCTTAAGATGTTGCATGACAGGGGGAGACCCTATGCACTCATTTTCCATTGATGTCAAAGGGGGAGAGAAGAAGAATATTGCCATAAATGACAAAGGGGGAGATTGTTGATCTAGTTGTCATTGATGTCAATATGGCAATATTTTGGGATACTAAATGGTGATGTGAAGCCATTGGAAATCAAGAACAAGAGCTACCAGAGCAAGAGAAGTGACAGGAAAACCAAGCCAAGAGTATGAGTCGAAGGAAATAGTGGAGGAGCATTGTGGTGAAGGAGCACTATGGATTCTGTTACAATTCGCCTTTATTGAACTATCACATATGCCCAAGAGAAAAATCCAAAAGGAAAGAACAATCACCATATTAGAGAAATTAACAGCACATCGAAGTTAATATATCGGTGGTTCTATTATATGCCACTACTCAAAACACCCGATGTGATATGTATTACGGACCCAGTGGTTCCATCACAATATGCCCTATTGTTATATCACATCTGCCATATCGGAACCTTCGCAAGTTATGAAGGTCTATTACATTCAAAAATTTCGATTGTGATATCATTGTAGACTCGTTGCACCATTATAATGCACTTTAATGATATCGCATCTGCTATTGGAAGTTATGTATCGCAAAATCTTAAAGGAGTGTCACACTAAAACAACGATTGTGATATTATATGCGGACCCGAACAGTTTATAGTAACAACCCTAATATAATAATGCATTCATCACATATCGCAAGTCATAAAGGGATGTTACATTCACAAATATGATTGTGATAAGGTTGTGGACTCGATGAAGTTATCAAAAACAGGTTAATGTCACATGGCATCCACTTTGTCAGTAGTAGGGTATCCGCAATGTTATATCGGTAATATTGAATGTTGTAATTACAGGAGTTTTGTAAATTTGTGATTGCAATTAAAGGTGATGACATGGATGTGGGACCTCATGTGGGTACAACCTTCTCCTATGAAATTTACCAAAATAAACAAGTTTACGATATATTTTGTAATGTGCAATAAGTCAGATTCTCCCTCCAAATGAATTTGTCCTTTGGGTATTGGTGAAACCCATATAATACAAGCTAAACACCTCACCTAAAGCATTGATCTCAACAATTAATCACAGAGAAGGTGAGATAGTTCACAACTTGTGAACTTGAAGAAATAATAGGAAATTGAAGGTCCAATGGAAGGAAGGAAACTGTAGACTAAGCAGGAAAACAAAATATTTTGACTGGGTTAATCTTGAAAGGTTGGGACCTGAAATAAATTTGTAGTGTCGACCGCAACCTATTACAAAGACTACAAGGACAGGACTTAGTGAAGAAGACCTTGGGAGTAGTTTAATACAATCAAACATTTCTTAACAAAGTAAAAATATATGGTTAGAGACCTTGGGGTTGGTGCCTCAGAATTGAAAGGATTGGTGTCCTTAGAGTTGGTGCTCCTAAAATTCAAGGTTGGTGCCTTGATAAGATAGGCTTGAAGCCCTAGAGGTTGGAGCTTCATTAAAGTCCAAGTTGGTGCTTGGAAAAATTCATCAGATATTGTATTCAATTCTTTTCTATATATAATAAAATCATTTCTTTGTTTAAAATTGTAAAGAATCTAAACTAGTAATAATAACAATTGAAAACAAATATTGATTCAACCCCCTCTCAATATTTCCTCCTACTTTGGACTACATTTCCACATCAGTGTACCTCTTTATGTGAACTTATTTCATCATCAGTTCTCTCACTTTCCTAATTTCAACATCCAGTCCATCCCTCTCTTTACAAAAGTTTCCCATTTGTAACTGAACCTTTCCTTGTATAAGAATTCTAGTATTCTTATATTCTTCCTCTTCAACACACATATCTACATAGATAATTGAGACATTTGGATGCCTTCTTCTTTTCTTTCTCACAACAAAAATATTGTTGCCTTCTTCAGAATTTTCCACTTTGACTTCATCCTTCATCTCAAAAATACGGTGTTGCATGAAATCTTCTTCAAATTGCTGAAATTTTTTGTTGTTGTTTCCAACTATTTGTTGCACTCCTTCCTCTTCTATACCACTTCTGTGTGGTACTTTAATTTTCTCCTTCTCTTTAATTTGCTCCTTCTCTTCAGTTGAGTCTACAAACTTCCTTTGGTTTTCATTACATGGATCCTTATGTAGAAAACTTTCCAAAATTCATATTTCTTCCTCAAAATTCTTGAACATTAAACTTAAATGGTCAACATGTGGTTCTATCAATAGCTTAGAATCATATTTATGTAGCCAATTTTCCAGCAACAAAAATTACTCATCAAATTTATTAAGCATTACTTTTGAATGCTTCTCTTCTTTTCTCCTTTGGTTGCCTGCACAATTCAATTCCACTTTTTTTCTGCTAAAACAAATTGTTGCAAATATCCCCTAGAAATTACCTTATGTACATTCTCATGAGAACACATAGCCTTGGGTAAAAAATCAAATTTTGTTTATTCTCCTTCATCCTTATGACAATCTTCAATGGTTGTCTTTCTTTCTTACTTGTGCAACCTCCAAACACACATAATTTGTCAATTTCAAAAATCACAAGGCCTTGTAGCCTCATTGATGCTTCTTGCACCATTTCTTCATGTTTGTATTCATTCTCCACATCATCTATGAGATGCCTAGTGAGTCCCTCATTAGCATATTCATCATCACTATCATCCTCTCCAAGGATGGATCCTTGCCATCATATGCACAAATGTACACTACCTCTTTCTCACTTTCTCCAAGCATCCTTAACCAATCTATGATCATATGCCTCATCCATCTTCTCTAATTTCTTGCACATAACTTCTTAACCAACCATTGGAGTCTTTTCCCAACATAAATTCCATTCCTCAATACTTTCATCGCTTTTTCCATCCACTTCTTTGTTTTCTCTTGTTGATCTCTTCATTTATCTCAATTATCTCCTCTCCCTTTCTTCATTGCTCATTTCATTTTTTCCAACTGTCTCGACCTCCTTTCTTCTTTGACTGTAAAAAAAAATTAACCCATCATATGACTACCAATAGCCATTTTTCCTTCTTCTTCTTCTCTTGTGAACTCTCCTTTCTCACCTATGAATTGCAACCAATCCTTTACCTCGTAGAAAACTTTGTACCTGCTACCAATACCTCACTAAGCTTCCTCCTGAGCTAACCTTTTGGTATTTTTTATTCCTTCTCTCGAACCTTCTCTTGGAAATTCCACCCACACTCACTGTGGAACTTCCCTCTATCAACTTCTACCCAACTGCTACTTGTTGGAAGTCATCCTTCTTCTTGTTCTATGCAATAGAACCTCTCCTCCTTCCTCTAGAGAACACCTTCTCCTTAGATTAAAAATTGTTAGGTTGTTGCAATTTCATCTGCTCATCCTCTCTTAAGAGATTTTTTTTCTTTTGTCCTCTTTCTTGCTTCCACAATCCATCTTGACATTTGGTTTTGTCACAATCCCCCTTGATTTTGGGAGCCTTCTCACTCCCTCTTCTCTTTTATAGCATTGGTGGTTGTCTAACTAGTGTCACTTTTTTCTATTGATGTTCACTTCAACCTCACTATCCAAATCTATGTTTAACATACATTTTGTTTTTGTAGTATTCTCTGTTAGCTCTACCTTCAAGGTTATAGTCTTCTAATGTCCTTCAACTTAAAACTTTATTTTTTCATATCTATCTTCAAAACAAATATGATCTACTTCTGCCAAAGTAGATTTATTTTCCTAAACTTTCATTGTTTACTTCAAACTTCATAACTTCAACCATGCAATTATCAATCTTCAAATTCAATAAGAATTACAACAGAATAAGTTAACTCAATCATATTTTCAAATATGATTTTACACCCTCATTTATTTTTCTACAAACTCTGAACCTTGCTTCCTTTCTTTCATATTTCCATTTTCCAATCACTAATTCAACTGTAATTGGACTTCTAAATTAAAACAATCTACCTCATAGGATTCCCAATTTGTATTGCTACAATTATGAACTTCACGTCTGCTTTGTTATGATCTCTTTCATAAAACTCCACTACTATCTTTTTACAAAACCAACTTCATAAGAAAATCATATTCTTGTTTTCATCCTCTACTTCAAGATTAGAATCATGACATACCTGTTTTGGTGTAGACATGTCTTCTTTAAAAGATTTGCATTACTCCTCTAAGAGTTTCCAAGCTAATGATATTTTCGAGCTCTGATACCAATTGATGGCACCCAAATCACATCAGCGCCAATATCACCAATATAGTCAATCCATGTAATAATGGATTTTTCCCTTTAACATATTCAAGGCCAAACAATATAAAGTACCCATACCTTTCTCCATGTTTTTAAGAGGGGGATTCTCTTTTCCACTTATCAATCTTAATAACAATTTCATCATCTAAACAAGGAAACACAAAAGTAGGCCAAAAGGGGATTTCAAACCGAAACGCAATCCTCCAAAAATTTAAAGAAAAAAAAAAAAAATTCCACATCCACTATGAAATGATTTAGTAGCGTTTGTTTCTAAATAACCATGTGGTCACTACAAAATAATTTAGTAATGTTTTTCGCTACAGGATAATTCCGCGGTGCACTGTTGAATTTTTGTACAACAATTTCAAGGTAGATGAAAATACTCGACTCTTTTCCAAACCAACTCTCCATACCCCTGCCTTTCTCCTCAACACAATATATGACTTACCTTTGCTTCTTTCAACAAAGTAACAATGCTATCACAAATTTGGCAATTGAAAACAAGTCTAAGAGTATTTTAATTGCACTGCAAAACAAGGGTACTTTGCCTCATTGTTGTAACAACACTCCAATCACTAAAAGAAAACAATGCAACCATTATTCCAAGACACAATGACACATCCCTCCTACATGCTTTAAGACTGATAAAATAGGAATCCCAAAAGATAAACAGACAAATCACACAATGATTGAAGCCACAATGTATAAATCCTTAATGTAAATCAATTTATCAAGTCATAGGTTTTCATAAAATAACCAATATCTACGTACAAGAATAACATTGAAAATAATAATAGCTCACATGCTGAAATTGATTTAGTGTAACCATAGAGTTTCAATTCATTTAACAATCACATAAATTATAGCCCAATTGGTGTTCATACACCATCCACATATAAATATATTCTAGCTCACACAGATTGGAAAGTATATGCGTTTGCAAACTTCAGAATTGTAGTTACACAAAGAAACAATGAGTTCCTCTCTTCTCCTCTATGCTCCTCTATTCTTCTCCTCCTCAACTCAGGAACTTCCCAAACACTCTTTTCTTATTGTTTTCCAAAATAAACTGACCATGACAACTTGTTGGAAATTAGGTTCAATGCTCCCCATGTATTTCACGACATGGACTAACCACCTCTCATGGATCCTAACTCTAAAGATTGTAGTGGACACAAATGCCTGCGGGTTTTTGTTTAATGCTAGTTGTGATTCCAACAAGAGGTATCAAAGCCAAATTTCGAGTTTGAAACTCACCTGGCTCGTGCTAAGGGGGAGATTGTTGGACATTGGGATCAATGATCCTTGTCTATTTCACAACATGGGATAACCACCTCTCATGGATCCTAACTCTGACAATTATAACGAAGACTAATTCCTGCAAGTTTTGGTCTAATGGAAATCATGATTCCAACACAACCAAGAGTCACAAAAATGTGAATTGTTTCCCCTTCTCCACAAAATAAGGGAAAACTGAAAACCAATTATTTTTCTTTTACAATAGAAAATAATTTCTCCATCGTATTTCTAAAAAAAACAAAGCTCACTCCTAAATTAAAAATTCAAACTTTCTTAACAAAACATTTAAAAAAATTCCCAACATTACCATGTGACCACCCCATCACATTGGTAAGCGCGTGTCTAATCTTCATCAAATTTTATGCTCAGCCTATGCACCTGCATTAGAAGGCTTATTTTCCCTGTTCACCTCATTTGAAAACATAGTACTTTCTAATCAAATTTTGGAGTGGCCTCACAATCTCAGAGAAACTAGGGATGAATCTGCTTACAAAATTTATCTTCCCCAAAAACGAATGCATTGCCTTTTTAAAAGTGGGATGAGATAAACTAGCAATAGCTTGATTTCATTTGGGATCAATCATCATTCCATTATTTAGACTACGAAACAAAGAAACTTGCCCTCAATAACAGCAAAGATGTATTTCTTAGGATTAATGGATCTACCGAATTTCCTGCATTGCTCGAATACATTTCTCAAATGTGATAGGTGATATGATCTTCTTTTAGAGTACATGGTGATGCCATCCACTAGAGAAATTTTGAGGACAAAAATAAGCCTCAAAACAAAAATGTACAACAAAAATCAAATTTATAAGAACCAATAGGATTCAATATGATCATGTCAACCATGGGGGATGATTCACCATTTTTGGAGCAAAAAGGTAAAATGATAAATAAAAATAAAAACTACTTTTTTAAATCGTATTTTCAACTTATCTCCCTATGATTTTACTCAAATTTTGAGCAGGATCACTCATTGGATGCAAAATTAAATTATGCATCCAATGAGTTCTCTTGCTTGAAATTTGAGTAAAATCATAGGGAGATAAATTGAAAATACAAGTTAGAAAAATTAGTTTTCTTTTTTCTTTTTTCCTTCCAAAACTTGATGAGGTAGTTTAATCTTATTTTATTATTTCCACTATTATTTTATAATATTCAGGATTAGGAGGCCCATTTTAGACCTCACGTTTTCTCTAATACTAAAAAAACCATAATTGGCTCTTTCATCAAATCATGGAAAGCAATGTCCATTTCTCTTTGGAAGGTGGCCCCAACATTAATTAGCCAAAAAGGCATCTTCCTATAGGAAAAAGTGCTTCGTGGAGTTTTAAATGTAGTATTAAGCTAATCTACAGGAGAGACCATAACTTGGTTGTAACCTGAAAGAAGAAAAAAAAAAAACTACAACAACAACAACAAACAAAACAAAATAAAAAAGGACAACATCTCATAACTAGAGACACAATGTAAAATCCGCTCCATGGGTGGAACAAATTGTTGTCTTTACGTGAAGCTTTATTAAGGTTGGAGAAATCGACACGAAGTCAAATATCCTGTTTTTCTTTCTCGGGGAAACTAGATTTTCACCCCACTGAGTGTAACGGATAAGAAACATATCCTAGCAACTACAAGTTTATCCATTTCACTTTTAATATAAGGTTCAAGGATGGGATTTAGTTTTCTAAGTTTCTATTGAAAAAATTTTGTTTTGGGTTTCATTGGAATCACATGTTGTATTATATTAGGGTTGAAATTTTTTGAATCATCATATATCCAAGCGATCACATATTTGTATTACTTGAATAGTTGGATGAAACATGATCTTTCTTTTTTAGTACAATCAACCCCTAGATTTATATTTCGTGGATTGGAATCAGTTCCGAGGTTTATAGTTTCATACCACATAGACCATCTATTCCTGACAATCATTTGATTAGAAGACAGTCTAATGAGCACATCAGTGAGTTCTCCCCCAAATTTAACATTGGGATGATCAATCTAAACAATTTTAATTTCAAATTGCTAAATATTTGCATTAATTTTCTTACAAACAGAGAAGGTAATGACATTTGAAGAAGCTCTAGGGTCAACCATACAGTTATGCACATTTTTCTTGTAATTTCAAAATTCGGAAAAAAAAAAAAGAGAGAGAGGAGGAACATTAGCTTTATTTGTTTGTGTGGGAGGATTATCTGAGTGCTTCTTGAGAGAGACTGGACCTACTGAAGGTTTGTCAAACTTATCCATTTCCTCATTAGGAGAGGCATTTTTATTACCTAAAATTTTAGCCAAATTCTTTTGAATTTTCTGTTATATTGGAGGAAATTTCAGTAGCTCATAAATCAAAATATTGGCTTTCAACCTTTTAAGATATTCTATGGGATCATAATCAAAATATGCAATAGAAACAAATTTCTACATGTTTCTTTGAATTCTTATTTTTGGTTGAGGTAGAGGAATTGTGATCATTAGATGAGTTTTTGTTGCTGATATTATAAGGATGTTGGTTTACAAAAATTGTTTCAAAATCCTCCTCAAAAAATTCATGAATTAAATCTACAAAGTGTCCCATGGTTGGAGGATGTTGATGTTTATCATCATGCAAATATGCTCCCTCTTCACCTTTAGTTTCATCTGGTTCATTACTTTTCCCATCATCATATGATTTAGTCCTTGGTATCAGAGCCTGGAGAATATTTCCCAATCTTTCAATATTCAATCCTTCACTAAGAGGGGTTGATTTATTTTGGAAATTATAGAAGGGCTTCCTAAAATTGGTTTTAACTATCCTTATTATATGGTCCTTCTCCTACATTCTTTTTAATATCAACCATTTCATTGGAAATTTTGCTAAGCATCTTTTACAAACTTTCAAGATCCAGGGTTCCTTGGTCTTTCTTGGCTACAAGTGGTTCAAGGGGTGGTTCATATTTATTTTGAGAGGAAGAGGCCTAGTCACTTTGAGTGTCAGGATCATCCTTAAGACTAATTATATATTTCTCAACAGAAATGGCTTCATCAAAAGCTTCTTGAAGACTTGTTTTTTGAGCTCTTTTTACCCATATGGAAATGGTAACAAGTAAGGCTTTGGCATAGTAGGAAACAATAAGATTTTCTGTAGGCATGGATTCAATAGGAATCTTATTCTTTAAAGTGGGGAACCTATGATTAATATATTTGATCCTCTCTTTTCGATCCATTTTCATATTGGACATTTCCATTACCAGGACTTCATGATTTTTGTCTTCGCCAATTTTTTTTAGAAAAGTAGTCTCAAATTGACACCAAGATGTTATACTTTGAGGTTATTAGGAAAAGTACCACATGGAGACTTTACCCTCGAAGGTGTAGGGGAATATCCTGCAGACAACATCTTCATGCTATATATTCTTTAGTCTAACAGCTAACATAAATTTCTTAATATGGTCATCTACAAGTTGCTTAGTATCTATGGTCAAATTTTGGCAGAAAATTTTCAGGATTTTTGGGTGAGTGTTGGCAACCTCGCATACTAACTGCATCCTAATCAAGCCACAATCTAGAAGAATTATTTGGAGGATTATTTTTCATTTTTTATAAATTTGTGGAAGATATGTGGTGTTTCTAGTTCAGTTGATGAAGAATTCTCGAAGCCTTCTTTGATAAAGAATCTTCACTAGAAGAAGAGGAGGATGAGCTAGGTGGTGAAGGTGGTGGACCAGCTCCTCCTAATCCTAGAATAGGTTGTTCTTGTGTGGGTTATAAAGGTTCACCAATAGCTAATTATAACTTTTGTTGATTAGGTTCCTAACCAGTCAAGATATCATGTAATCTGTGATTAGGTGTGCTAGCAGTTTGGGAATCTTCTTCTTGAGGAATGAGCACAAGAGAGTCGACTAGCTGTAAATCAATGCGTGATGTAAGATTTTGATATAATTTTTCCTCAACATATCTAACCCTTGCTAATCTAACTTGAACTATTTTTAGTACTTGCTGCAAATTTTGAATCAGATCTTCAATCTTTGATATGACCAGAGAAGGCGCAGGACTGGAGGGATCGTTGCTACTATGCACGAAGCTTGAAGGTGGTGTCGAAAATAGTTTAGGCTTAAAGGTGGAAGAAACTTCATTCATAGGAGGATTTGAATAACTATGAGAAACAATTGGGGAGTGAATGGTCAGAGGTATCTTTTGACTCCCTTTGGTAATTAGATCTAATTAGGACTTCCATCTAGTGCCACTTGTTGACGGGCATAATTGACCATATGTCAACAAGAGGAAACAACCTGGTCTGAGGTTCTTTAAATCTAACCCAATTCGTTTAGTATCGTTATCCCTAACAGGTTTAATGGCTCTATTAGACAAATAAATTTTCCTACCAAGAGAAATAAAGTGTTAAAATATCTCGAGTGGTCCTATACTAATATTTACAACTTACTAAAAATTAATCAAAATAAGAAATGAAAAACTATATTCAAATATATAGGTTATAAAATCACCAGGAATAGCTCTTAAATAGTGAGGAGTAATGTTTAATATAAGATATAAAATACTTTATGAAGGAGTCTAAATTCTACGTGAGAATAATTCTAAGGCTACATAATAAAATAAATTTCCAATGCAAATAGAAAATAAGAGGCAACAAGATAGATCATAGTCAACTTTTCATTTCTCTAAACAATCTGAAACAATAAGTTTTAGATTATTTTGATTAATTCACACTAAAAATCACAAAAGAAACAAATGAAAATTACTAATTACCTATCTTGGCCAAGTGCTAAAACAGATTAAATGATTGATTTCGCTTCCTAATTGATAGAATGAGAATCTATTAACTATGAACCAGAGACATCTAATTCATGAAATTGAAGGACTGTGACATAACATCCAGGAATGTAAACAGTCACAATGTTTATTCTATTTGCAACAAATATGTATATGTGGTAGCTTTAACTTATGAAAGGCATTCCATAAACTATAACACACATATCACATAGACTAAAACTAATTCTTGTAAGAAACAATCATAGGAACTAATCTAATCTATATTCAAGAAAAGAGAATTAACAAAGTTAGGAAATATGAATTAAAATTCAACCATTAATCCCCGATACATAGTTCAGGAACATAACAGTAATATGACCTCCAATGAACTCTTGAAACATAGTTAAATAATTATCAGAGGAATAACAAATGACAATGAAATATTTAAAGGATAAATAACTATGGTTTTGTATTAGAAAAACATTCAACACAAAACTTACAGAAGTATGATCAAGCACAACGTTTCATATCCTTCATTCATGAAAGTTTCATTCTTTCCCTTTCCCCACTTCTCTACTACTAGTCTTTCATACTCTATTTATACTTTATAGAGTTATGATAATACTAATCATACTTAATAATTAACATCTAAAATAAAGACAAATTTCCCCAAAATCAAGAAGTATTGTTTATACAATAAATTCAATCTCATATATTGTATCAATTTTTTCTTAGAATTAAACAAGTTCCAACAGTTGAATGTAAGAAAAAGTGTGTCACATCAATTCATACTAATTGCATGGATTGGATTTTGCGTGTTTGGAAACCATAGCTCAACTGCAAATCTATAACGGACACATGTAAAATATAAAAGAAATTAAATTAAAACATATATCTTTTAAAAGAGTGGTTACAGAATGTTTGATCTTATAGCTACATATACAATAAATAAAGAAATTAAACAGATATGTATACCTTATAAAAGATACCAAAACTTCAAACAAACTTAAGAGAAGTAAACTGAACATCCATTATTTGGCACTAGAAAGATTCTGTAAATCTAAAGTAATAATGACATTGACTCCAAAAGATTTAATAATCACTTGTTTTTCAGCCAACTGGAACTTTGTATTCAATTCTATGACCTAATTTTCATGTTGCTCAACCATGCATTGGTTTTTCATCTTCAATTGTTGGTTTTCAAGTTGTAACTCAACAATTTTATGCTTGAGGATTGGTAACACAACATTATACTCTTCCATCCAAAACCATCTCTTCAAGCATCTATTTGAATTATGTTCATGTCGACAATCAAGGAAGGAGCATAACCCATGAAATAATCCTTGGACCTAGTCTCCATATTAGCAAACTGGTTGAAATCAGAGTCACACCCAAAATCCTCATCCGATTTGGACTTAGGATTTTTCTCTTCAAGTTTGGGTTCATCTAAAATATAAATTTTAATAGGACCAGTATAACCCAAAACATTTTTGGATTTATTTTTGTTAGATTGAGCTAATTTTCTTGCTAATCGCTTAATTTTAGATTGATTTTTTCGCTCAAATCTTCCTCAAGATCAATTGTTTCGACTGCAAGTTTATGCAAAGAGTTTTGGTTGACACGATGGACTGATAAGTCTATCTCACGATTACGCTTTTCAGGTGATACAAGGTTGGAAATTTTTCCCAAAGACCAATTTTAAATCTTTTAGTTTTTTTGCGAGTAATGCAAAAGAAGGTTGGGTCTATGAATTCGTCAGAACCAATTGTGGTATTCATTGAGTTCAACTCAAACAAATCACCAAGGGTTTTTAGCATCAATTTATAATATATTGATGAGGCATTTGTTTCAGAAACATTTACATGAATAACCCCCTGAGTATCATCAACCATTCAAAAATTTATCTCCCTGTTCTTGGTCGGAATTTTATCAAAACTATTCATGTGGAGAAAACCCTCACAAGAGTCTCCTAATCATGACAACATAAACTCGACTAGGATTTGGACTAAACCATAATGGAAAAAACTTAAGTTAGTATTTTTAAACCCTCATTGATAGAATTTTCACGTTTTGGTAAGACTCTTGTACAGATAATAAGGGAGATTGTGTTGATGACCAAGGAAAAACATAAGCAGACAGAGATAAGAATAAAATACTAGACTGTAACAGCCTTTACAAGTTATGTAATACCTAACAATTAGGGCTAAATCATGTTATTTATCCTCCATATGAATCACACCAATACCTTTTGGATTATCTACATATTTATTTGACACCAAGAACTCGCTCCAGGGTATGTTCTTTATGGGCCAATTTTTTTACTATGTTTCTCCCACAGATGGCAAGCGAGTGGCCTAAGCTATCACGGTCGAATTCATCAATATTCCAATGTCTCCAACCTAATATATATTACCATTAAAAATTTTATCGAAGGCTATAGAAACTTCCACGCTGTGACCACGAAAGCCTCTGATAAATTCCCACCACCCAACTTTCTTAAATAGAGATATGTATTCATCATAGGGTTCCATGATTTTGGCCACTGCAAATTCATTTCGCATCATGGGGGGCATGATAAAGTCTTATAAATAAACACATGTATATTTGTTTAGATATAATAAAAATGTAAGGTTTTATAATGTAACAAATCGAGAAACCCGCATACCCTCTGAAAATATCAAAGGAATTGATAATAATAGCCCAACAAGGCATTGGACTAGCATAATATGACACATACTTCAGGGGTCGACTTTCTAGTGTTAGAGTAATGGAAGGATTTAATGTGTGATGAGGATAATTAGTTTGTAGGGTGAGCCCACTCATTACTATAATTCAAGTGTTCGACACATAATGCATTGTACAACCAAATATTTCCATGATGCCAGAAAACCATCAAAATATTTAATTTCTAGGCATGACACTCAAGACCACAGGATTTGATCAAAATAATGTGACAAAATTTGATCGTGCAATATATGACTGACATGATTTTCATTCTAATTTTCACATAATCAAAACAATGGGGATCAACAAATGAATGATTGGTAACATGGAGTTTGATTGATAAAAATGATATGTCCTCTTGCTTAGAATTAGACCATATGCATAACTAACAACTTTTAAATTGCCACAATATTGACTTATTACAAAAATCCATCTCCAAAGGTAGGTATCAATGATATGACCAAGGTGTGTTGGGTCAATTTATTGGGTAAATTAACACAAGTATTTAATTATCAATCTAGGTTTGTAGAACTTAGAAGCATGTCCAAAGTCTATGGATTCCAATGGTAGGTAATGTTAGAAGATGAAATATAAAGATTGAAAGAAATGTATATTACAAATATAAATTCTAATTAAGTAATTTTTCGATTCAATTATGTAATATGTGAGGGGTGAGGCTCCTAACTTAGGAGAACCAGGTTGTCCTTCCCTACAATACTACTTTTATGAAGAGAAATTCAAATCACTAATTAACAATGGTTTATGATGCAGAAGATGTAAAAGGAGAGGCTCCTAACTAAGGAAGTCCAGATTGTCCTTCTTCACAATTCTACTCTATCATAATCACCATTGCTTCAAACCACAAATGCATAAATAACTTCAAATAAGAAAATGAGAATGAAATTTAGTTTTAGTTCAAGATTAAACAGAAGGGGAATTTAACTTAAATTGTTGTGTGTCCCCTCATATATAGATTAGAATTAAACCAATATTCATTCAGCAATCATCACACGTGTAAATACGTTTGAAACAAGAACTAATTTATGAAAACTATGAAAATTTAACCAAGAAGTGCACTTAGCTTGGTGTGGGAGCCCTCCACCCTTGCCTTGCACACTTGAAGAAATATTAGCTACAACAACTTCAGTAAATCAACCAAGCATGAACAACAAATTGAAATGAAACAGGTTCTTCAATTAACTTTCAATCTTCAAAGAGTCTCAAAATCAGATTACATAAATTCTACCCCCTTAAGCCTTCAATAATCTTGGCTTAAATAGAAAATCATGAAACAAACTGATCTAAAGTATCTCTAACAACTATATCTATCCATATCCACCTATCCAAGTTTAATTTATCCAACCTATCACTAAAAATATGGAAAATCCCATGAAATCATAAAACTGCCCTATTTCCTAAGGATTTTCCAAATGACTGGTCCTGTTTGACCAGCTTTAACGGGCCTGATTTAGCTTGGTTTGACCAAACCAATTGGAGTTAGTTCAGTCCTAGTTCCCAAGCTTTCCATAAATGTATCCAGCTCATGCCCAGGTGTTCTGTAAATATGACATCCTTATAACTATTATGAGAATTTTTTATTCTATCCAAAAATTGCACTTGAAATTTAATTTTCATAAAAACTTCTAAAAATTGAAAAATTAAATTTAAATATTTAAATATGCATGAAATACATCAAAATGGGTGGATGTGATGGAAAATGGATTGAAAATATAAGAATTAAGTATGTTTTCTTAAGAAAAATTGGACCAAAAACGAGGGCCAACATCTCCCCCTTGCTGATGTTCAAGCATGTCCTCATGCTTGCCTCCTCCGTTTCTTTGATATTATGTCCCTATATGTTGACTGACTTGTTGATTTTTCCTATGGATCTTAGCGCTGAAGATGAAGCTTCCTATTGATATGCTTGTAAAAGGATAGCCATGCCTTCATGTCCTTTTTCTCCCTCCTTTTCTCTAGCAACTAACACTTTATTTTCAAAAATTTCATTCATAATTTTTGCACTGTTGTGCACTCACCAACACCACTTGACACTATCATTCACGAGCTTTGTTTTGTCATTTTGTGTAAATAATAATGAAACTTGGGTCTTGTACTTGAATGTTTTTTTAATGCCAATCTTACACTTGGTACTTCGATCTTGAACCTATGTTGTCACTAGACATATGTTAATTCAGACTTTGATTATGCTGCCACCAACAGACATATTTTTCTACAATAGAGTTGTCAATAAGAAAATTGGAGTGTTCATATTTTTAAACCATTTAACTATAACTTGGACTTGGAGTTTTCACTGACAATCAATTTAAATCAAATCTCTGACCTTGATTCTTAACTGAACTCAAACACTCCACGCAATCTACAAAATGAGGGTTGAAAGAACCAGGAAAATATCCCAAATAACAATGAATTGGAGAAAAATACTGGCAAGGGAGCCTAATTTCATTCATTCTGAAGAAAACCCATGTTTTCATTTTTCAAATTTCAATTCGGTTTGCTCAGAAAAAGCAACAAAAAATAGTGGCTTCTTAAAAATCGAAATGTATTTCTGGGACTGAATAAAATTTCATGATCATTAAATTTGAAATCAATTTCTCTCTTCCAATGCTTCTCCAATATCCTTCTTACCTCTTCTGATGCTCTTTAAAAACAATTGAATTTCAAGATTATTTAATTTCTGTCTCACAGCAACATTAAGTCACTGTTTTTTTTTAACATTACCCTTTCTAGAAAAGAAGCAAAAACAAACATTTTTCTTATTCTTTGATTCAAAACCAATTTCTGTTCTCTCCTCTTTTACCTAAAACTTTGCTCTATCCATAAAAATGAAACGTTATCCTTGTGTATATTATTCATTCACGGTTTATAGGAAAAGAAAATTGAAATCGAACTCTGAAAATATATATATATATAATATATATAATATATATATATATAATATATATATATAATATATAATATAACAAAATCATGCCATCTTCTCCTTTCAATTTTTAATTTTCTCTATCCTATGGTTAAGAAATCATATGTTAAACTAAAGTTATTTCTGAGTTCATTATTAGTGCAATCAATCCCACAGTTTGTGAAATTAAACTTATTGTTTGTGCAATTAAATTATGACTAGTTCACTGTGTATTCAACACTCCGTTTTATTAACAAACTCGGTGATTTCATGAAGGATTGAAATTGATTTACCTAAATATGATGAAGTGTCGTGATTCCTCTGTATCATGGCCTAATTAACCTGTGTTTCATAACGTTTTCCACTATTAAATTTCATTTAAACACCCTATGTCTTTACTGATGGAAGAGTCTCAATGAATGACGATAGTGACACATCTTAGCAGTGGTAGAGGCACTATCTTATAACTGATGTTTTCAACAACAAAAAAATCCCAAGATTTCCTCAAAAATATCTATTGCATTAATAAAAACGAATCGTATTTTGGCTCTTACCTTCTTTCTCATGAAATATCTCTCTCAGTCTATTCTGCTTGAGCTTACATGTTAGTCAGATCTCTTGAATTATCCCTCAATCATCTCCAGTTATTCTTCTTATCTCTCCAGTTTCCTAGTGCTATATTTCTTGCTCCTCTTCCTCGATTTGATATCTTTCCTTCCTGCATTTTCTTTGTCAAACCGTTTTACCTAATTCGAATGTGTTCCAATGGCTTACACAACATTCACCATCCTCTGCAAGCCTACAAATGGCTATGATGGTGAAGAAAACTCGAATTTTCTGAAGTTTGTGGTTTAAAGAATGGTAGAGGCTTTCATTGCTAATCACACAAGGCATGTTTTTGTATTCAAATGTGTTTGATCATTTTGATGTTTGATGTTTGATGTGCCGACCTTTGACTGGAATGCCCTCATGGCATAATCCCTCTGACTCTTCCGTGCACCTTGATCCATGGTGCCCAAATGGGATACCACCATACCATCAAATTTTCATTGCATGCCTATCGAAATAATTCTGATTTGGAACGGAACCTTTTGCATTTATCATTATACCCTTCGTAATATGCATGGTTCATCATTTTCATTATCCTTATTGCATTTGAATTCATTTCGCATCATGATTATAACTTAGGTTCATCCATTTTGTTTGTTTCATAATTACATCTCCGCCCATATACCTTAGCTTATATATGATTACATTCTCAAATATTTAGCTTAAGTTTTGACCTTTGTTTATTTTAACTTTAAAAATGACCAAAGAATGGTCATATTTTAAAATTAAATGTTTATAATGAAACTAACCTTTTGTTTTCCTTTTGTAGGTCAAAAATAATTTGATATTTGAACCTTTCATTTTTTATCCTTATGTTTAAGAAAATTAGGGTTGATGTGATATGGTATATGGAATATGAAATGAAATATGGTATATGGAATGATAGTTAAATGGGTAGGATAATGGATATGGGAGTGAATATAATGAATAGGAAAAAGAATATAGTGGTAGAATAATGAAGGTAGTGAAATGTAGGTAAAATATGCATATCAAGTATTAAATTAGTCTTGATAATCTCTAGAAAATTTTTAGAAAAATTGAAATTTCAAGAGCAAAGTTTTTTACTCGTTGTACTTTAGTCCCACAAAGTATTTTATGATGCCTTCTATTGGTTCATTTTTGACTCATGATGATGGTTCTTCTAGGATAGATTTCAACGTAGACTTATTTTTGCTTCATGTTTTTTCATCCATCATTGATTTAGAATCTTTGAATGTTGTTTTTGTTCAAGTCCCTTTTGCAATTTGTACTTGATGATTCAGGTCCCTTCTGACATGTATTTTTATATGTAGCATTTGTCACATAATACATGTTTCTTCTGAAAATTCAGGTCCCTAATATTTTCAATGATATTTCAGGTCCCTTCTGACATATATTTCAATTTCCTTCTTCAATTCAATTGTTCAAACTTTTAGCTGCTCAAACTGAGTTCCTTTTGCAACTTCCCCTTTGCTTATGTGAAGACTTTCCCTTAAGTCTTGTATTATTTTGGAGGGTTAATTCTGCAAAATGAAACTGTCATAACAGTAAAACAAAATAAGGAATTCATATAGGCCAAACTAGTTGGTTTTTCTCCATGAATTCGAGTTTGTATTGTGCCACTTTCATGGATTTTCACAACCAAACTCCTTTATTATTTTTTATCTTTTTTCTATTCTATTTTTTTTTTTGAAATGACATCATGAACAATATGGCTTATGAAATTCTTCTTTGGAAATTGATGTGACTTGACATGGTACAAAACTTGCCTTCTTCTGATTATTAACTTCATGTCTTTTGCCTCGATCTCGATCATGTCATAGAGTGATTGGTGTTGTTGGTTAGTAACTATAGAAAAGCTTCAAGACAAGTTTCATCAAGTGATTTTTCTCTTTGCTTTAACTTGAACATTTGTATTCATATTCTAAAATATGAATTGAAAATTGAGTTTGAAAAGTACTGCATCCATGGAGTTCACTCCTTCATTCTTCCTATGACATGTAGAAACATAGCACTTGCTTCCAATACAATATTAGATGATGGAGGAAGAGAGATGTATAGTCTCTATTCTTTCAAGAAATATGTAAAATAATTACAAGCATTGCTTAGAAAACAAGTCCAAAGATGATATACAAATAAAATGCATATGTTTACCCCTTGAGGAATGGTGGCCAGCCTAGACCTCCTAGCAGTATTTTGTTCACAAAATCTTTGTTTTGTATCAAATTAGAGTGATTACAAAGCCAAGTTAAGGTGAATTCATATAGCTACTTCCAGTATAAATAGTTTTTAAAAATGGTTTGAAATGATATGCTAAAAATGATAAAGAGTACCATGTTTGATAGAGAAGCTTGTGAATATTTTACTAGACCAACAATCACTATTTGAAGTGTAACTTCTTCTTTAAAGATCAGATCGATGTGATTCCACTTGGAGAATAAAGTAGATGTATTTTTTTATTTCTAGTAGAAATGGGTTTTAAAAATTCTTAATCTTGATATCACAAAATTGGTGATGAACAGACCTAGGAGGCAGAGTTTTACTATGTTGATTTGAAGACATGCAATCATTAAATGTGGATTATCTTTTTCATTTTACCTCCAAATGGGATTATTCAAATTGTTTATTTATCTAGACTTGAATATATATCTCCCATATAAACATGTTTTGAAAATAAGATTATTTGATATGTCAAATACGTCAATGAACAGTCAAGACCTAGAATTGTCACATGCATATTTGTCGAGAAGCAGTTAGTATTTCAAGAATAACTTTTTCATATGATACCCGATTGAAGTGATTAAAATTAATTTGGAAACTATATTACAAGGGCTATCTTCCCTATGAATATCAGGTAAAAGTGTTTCCATTAGACACCTCAAATATAGGTTGTAATAACTCTGTCCTCAAAATTTCTCTTGAGATGTAGTGTTTATTTTTACCTTGTCTTTTTCATTTGCGATACAAATTCAAAAATAGGTTTAAAAAATAATTTTCAAGATAGTATTTACCACATTTTTCCATGTAATTCTTTCAAATGAGTATTGAACAATGATGTTAAATTTTACTCGTGAGAATTTAAACTAAAATTCTTATTGTGAAATCATTCTACCTATTTATTTATCTATGTTATTGCATCCTACTCTATTGTAGAAAAATAAATCATTCTCTCAAGTATAAGAGAATTTCCAATGCATCCATTTTCATAACAAGATCATGAGTAAACTCACATCCAAATTTGAAAAATATACTTTAATGAATGTTTGGACATGAAAAATTATTTAATCATAAATATTTGATGCTAAAGGATGTTGAAAAATGGAGTAGTGTTGTGACCTAATGACTAGTTGAAACAAAGTTTTAAGATGATCTTTGTTTTCTTGGTTCTTGTTAATTGTCATAGCACAAAACTCTTCTTGTGGTACTTGCTCAAAATATTGTATGCACAAGGGATTTTGTGATATACATGCTAGAAATTCTTCAATGTTTGGCTCTAATGTTTGATCTTCATTGCATGTGATCCATGACTCATTCACCTCCTCACAAAGATAGTTAGAAGAAAGTTCTAGATTCTCTTCTTCAGCATCATCTTCATGGATGCTTTGTTCCTCTTCTATATGTTGAAATGAAGATTATTCCCTAGTGACCATTCTAAATTGTGGACAAGTGTTTAAGAAGATCCTTGTGGTGGCATACCCTCCTCTAAACGACTTCTTTAACATCATTTTTTAGATCATGTCTTGCAAATGGATTTTGTAGCTTTTTTTTGGGGGGGGTTTATTTTGGGAGTCAACTTTTCTAATTTCTATGTCTAAACATAAATAACCATAATGAAAAGTGTTTTTGTTTTTATGGTTTGTTGTTGTTGTTTTTTTTCTCAATCTTCCTAATTGACTATATTGAAGTATGCTTCCCCGGAAATGGTGCCAAAATGTTGGGTCAATTTATTGAGTAAATTAACACAAGTATTTAATTATCAATCCAGGTTTGTAGAACTTAGAAACATGTCCAAAGTCTATGGATTCCAATGGTAGTCAATGTTAGAAGATGAAATATAAAGATTGAAAGAAATGCATATTAAAAATATAAAATATAATTAAGTAATTTTCTGATTCAATTATGTAATATGTGAGGGATAAGGCTCCTAACTTAGGAGAACCAGGTTATCCTTCCCTACAATACTAATTTTATGAAGAGAAATCCAAATCACTAATTAACAATTGTTTATGATGCATAAGATGTAAAAGGAGAGGCTCCTAACTAAGGAAGTCCAGACTATCATTCTCCACAATTCTACTCTATCATAATCACCATCACTTCAAAGCAGAAATGCATTACTAACTTCAAATAAGAAAAGGAGAATGAAATTCAGTTTTAGTTCAAGATCAAATAGAAGGGGAATTTAACTTAAATCCATGTGTGTCCCTTCATATGTAGATTAAAATTAAACCAATATTCATTCAGCAATCATCACACATCTAAATACATTTGAAACAAGAACTAATTTATGAAAACTATGAAAATTTAGCCAAGAAGTGCACTTAGCTTGGTTTGGGGGCCCTCCACCCTTGCCTTGCACACTTGAAGAAATATCAACTACAACAACTTCAGTAAATCAACCAAGCATGAACAACAAATTGAAATGAAATAGGTTCTTCAATTAACTTTTAGTCTTCAAAGAGTCTCAAAATCAGATTACATAAATTCTACACCCTTAAGCCTTCAATAGTCTTGGCTTAAATAGAAGATCATGAAACAAACTGATATAAAGTATCTCTAACAACTATATCTATCCATATCCACCTATCCAGTATAATTTATCCAACCTATCACTAAAAATATGGAAAATCCCATGAAATCATAAAACTGCCCTATTTCCTAGGGTTGAATGATTGGTCCATTTTGACCAGCTTTGACCAGGCCTGATTTAGCTTGGTTTGACCGAACCAATTGGAGTTAGTTCAATCCTAGTGCCCAAGCTTTCCATAAATGTATCTAGATTGTGCCGAGGTGTCCTGCAAATATGGCATTCTTATAGCTATTATGGGAATTTCTGATTATGTCCAAAAATTGCACTTGAAATTCAATTTTCATAAAAACTTCTAAAAAATGAAAAATTAAATTTAAATGCCTGAATATGCATAAAATACATCAAAATGAGGTGGATGTGATGGAAAATGGATGGAAAATATAAGAATTAAGTATTTTTTCTTAGGCAAACTTGGACCAAAAACGAGGACCAATAAGGTGTTTATATTTTTTTAAAGCAAAAATGAACATGGGATATATAAATAGAAAACCCATCCCAATTTTTAGAAAATAATAAAGTTAAATCATTTAAGCTTACAAAAATAAGCACCTTGTATATAATCAAGACTATAACTAAGAACATAATCAAGCCCCTTAATTCTTAAAGCATATAGGCATAAGAATTCCATGGAATCATCGATGGTATTGAAATACATAGAAAAACTCATCATGATCATGTTTTGAATTTCATGTTGACATAATTAAATTTTGGACATTTATCAAGATAAATAATCAAAATCACGAAGAGTTTTAAGGGTAAAACATCTTTCAAAACTTTTCCAATCTAAAAGAATAAAATGATTTTCAACATTATCAATCCAATCAAGTATATAAAAATCACTAGGAGTAATCTATTTACATGGGGGACCATTTCATTTAAAGGAAATGGAAGGGGATTTGTTGGGATGCCAACATACCTCGACACTTTCATCACCTTCAAGGCATCCCACCTTTGGTCGAAGGAGTGCCTAGACTTGTAGTTTCACTCGATTTCCCTTCCCCTCAAAGATCACCTATTGCTCCATCTTTGCTAGGCTCATTTATCCTTTGATCCATTTTGTTAGGTACCACTTTACTTCAAATTTTCACTCCAACCCACACATGCCACACATTTATGAAAAACACAATGCTTAATCTCTTGCATGTCACTTCATTGAACCTCCTAGATCTCTCAAAGTTGAAAAATGATCCCATGGTTCATAATGTGGCATGGCCTGCTATGCCCGCCAAACTACCTTTAAACATTCCTATGTTTAAAATAAATCATGCAGAAGACCCTTCCAACCATGTTATGACCTTTAAGCTATGGTGTTCTTTGAGTAGTATCACTGACAACTCAATTCGATTGAGGATATTTCAATGTACACTCACTAGCCCCTTAGCTAAGTGGTATGTTAGTGAGAAAGCTAGGTCCCACTACACATTTGAATCTCTAGCTAAGTAATTCTACACCTTTTTCCAACTTCCTTTTAGTCATGATATGGGGTTGGAGTTATTATCTAAGTTTTTCCAAACATCCTCCACCCACATCACAGACCACTTCCTCGAATGGCATAGACGATGTGATATCTACAAGATCAAAGCTCCCAAAGAACTTATATTAGATTTCTTCCTCAAGTACCTCTTGTAAGTTATAGCAAAGAACATTTTAACTAGCATGCCTTAAGATAAGGAAGCAACCATTTACAAGGCTTAATAGTTTGAGCTAATTTATGCATAGTCAAGGTACCTTTATATTTTCAACCTAGATGCCCCTCCACCCCAACCTTTCAATGAAGAGAAGCCAATGGCATAGAATGTTGTTGACAACCTCATAAAATCCATTACATATAACCCTCAGCATGGGAATCAACATCCCCACCATGGAAACCCATATTGTCCACCTCTAATGTTTCCTAATATATGTGAGACACCATACACTCCCCTTATAATGGAAATATATTATCATAATCCTCCTACTATGTTGCCCCTCCCATGTAGCAGGAAACGTATTTCACCTAGTGCAACTATGATGGTGTTTCAACATCTCAACCATACTATGGGCATCCTATATAAGGAAACCCCTAATTCCATTTTCTAGGACCAGCACAACCTAACCCCACAAATCCTGAACAAAATGTTGGGGTTAATTTTATCCAAACTTCTTTACCCCAATAACCATCCTTCGCACAAATAAACACATCCAACCCCTCCTCCCAAAAAAATGAAAACGGGAAAAAAGGAAAGAACAAATCAAATGGAAACCAAGCATGGGGGGAAACCCTCGACAACCAAATGCATAGGTTGGGGGCAATCACCCAATAGGTACCCAACTATTAACTAATCCCTAAACAACTCAATGATGAAAGGCAATAATAATGGTCTATGGTTAATTACCCTTGCACTTTATGTGGGTAGTATGGACATTATACCCATCATTTCCCCCATATTGTTGAGTTCAAATGCATGAAGGAGGCTATGGGAAACCAAAGTGGCCTAGGTTGAGCCACTAAGCAACATGTGGTAGTGTAGACACCCTTGCCTCACCAAAGGGTCAATGTTACCCAATAGGAGGGAGGATCTCCTCACTTTAACAACCCTGCTATAGGAAACGCCATAGACCCCACCAATTGGGACATTTATGTCAATGCATTAGATTTATTACTACAAACTTGTCACAGAGACTATGGTCCTCCTACAGAGCCAAATCCCTCATCAGCAAAGGCGATATTGTCTACCTCTATCACCCCCTTAAAAATCTTGCATCCACTCATAGATCTAATCTCAAAAGTGACCAAAGCCCCACTGAAGCATCAATCCCATAATGCTAAAGTGGCACACAATTATAGAATCATTGATGACCTTTCCCAATCACCTACTACCATGTCAGCATTAAAATTTCTTCAAACTTTCCCAATGCAATGAAATTCCTCACTCTTCATGCTAGGCACCATTGACCCCTCTAATTATTTTTTTATCACATTCAACCTAGATAATTCAAAACCATAACTCTCATTATTAGTCACTGCCCATATTTCAATCACCATTTGCAATGTTATCATACATCATTGCATTATTTATGAGTTTTCTTCCACATGCATCATGTCAAATACTTTGTGGAAAAATCTAAGGCCCTCTGGACTTGTAACACCATCCCTAACCCAAAGGTGTATAATGGTCACACTTCACAACCAATAGGACTCTTTTAAAATGTGCTAGTGGAGCTTGTTGGAAGATTTTTTATCATTGACATTAAGGCCCTTTACTTGGATTGTAATCTCCTATTTGGATGATGTTACATGTACACCATGAAGGTTGCGGCATCATAAGTCTTTCGAACTATGAGCTTCCCTCGTAACAAATATCGTGTAACCATTGACTAACTTACACACTATGAGACGAGAGCCTCTCCGTCACTTGATAATGTGTTACCATTTGTGGGATGACAACAATATCTAGTTCCCTCCTTCATGAAAGTTGGTATTAGCATCTTCAAGGATTCCACTCTCTTAGGTACATACCCTAGAGACCCCCCTTTGTTGCATATATGTGGATCAACGCCTATATGCATAGTAACTACCTCTTTTGGTGAATTGTCTCAAGTTATTCAATTAACCACAACCACCTCAAATATGTCCCTCACTAGTGATATGAAATTTCTACCATACACAATCACTCAAACCCCCTTCCTGTACCCCCCACTTGGTTTCATATCAGATCAAGTGATGGCGACATTAACCTTACCAAACATGCTTCTAGCACTACCTGTTTGGTATTTAGCACAACCTGCCATGCCATTTATGCCAATCATCCTACCCAATAGATATATTACATTTGCCTCATCTTTGGAGGAATCTTCTCCTTCAAAAACAAAACCATCACAATGACACTAGAGGGCACAAAAAAGTAGGCAGGGAGCAAAAATAATAAAGAAAAAAACGAAGATGCTTCAACATCTACTATTCTTAGGGTGAGTCCCCCATGCACCCTCTATGATACACATGGTCACCCTAGTAATTTATGTCCCACTCTTCAAGATCTAAAGGATATCTTGCATGCCCCTCAATCATATTCCTTACTTCCCACTTGCACAGCTAATGGAAGTACTCCCCCGTGTAATAAGAGTTTTTTCACAAACCACGTGTGTAATTTTTCCAACACAAGCATTATACTCATCATTGTCAAAAATCCCATGATCTAAATATGAATTAGTCACCATATGTCATGCAGCCACTGTTACACCACCACTTCCACCAACCCTAGATGTTGATGATGCACCATCTATTATATACTATGTCACTATATCAATTAATCAGTGGATGGCATGTGCTTGTGTGCTATGTAGTGAGGAAACTCATCTCAACTATCTTTTTCCTCTAATAATATCACACCACTTACACCATATTCCTTAGGTGATATCTCCCTCACATCAATATCCCATTCTACATCAAATTTAGGTTTCTCTTGATGACCCAAGTACCTCGATCACCTCGAGTAATGATCCTACTCCTAGTGTGGTTCCCACCACACTAATGCAACCTAATTGTCCTTAGGACAACATGCATCATCCTTCCCTTTGTTTACCATAAGGAGCCTTTACCCCTCTCACACCATCTGCAACTGATATCTATGTAGTCAAAACAAAATATTTCATTCCCTTATGCCATGTTGATTGGTTCAAAAACCCCATTCATGCACTAGATTCCTTCGAAGAAGGAAATATGGCTAACATATCTCCTACCATAAAATTCAACATTTCGATTAAGCCTAGTGTTGTTGAAGATATAGCACAAGGGGAAACCTATTCACTTAAATAGGTTATCTCCTACAAGGCCCTATTCTAGGAATATAACGACATATTCACATGATCATACATAGAAATGTCTAGTCTTAGTTCTATCATTGTATAACACCACATCACCACTTGAATTAACACTCCTCCCAGTCACCACAAAAAACATCCTCTATACCCATCTAAATTTTCCACTATCAAAGCCAAAATTGAAAAATTACATAAAGTTGAGTTCTTTTACCCTATTACTTACACCTCATGGATTTCCAACCCTGTCCTTATCATGAAGAAATAGGGTACCATTTGGATCTATATTTATTTATATGATTTGAATAAATCATGTCCAAAGGGTATTTTTCCCACGTCATTCATTGACCAAGTTATTAACACTTGTATTGGGCACAAATCTCTATCCTTCATGGATAGATTCTCAAGTTATAACTAGATTCATATCTACTATGCAGATGAGAAAAAGACTGCCTTTACTACCCCGTGTGGCACCTTTACTTATCATGTGATTCCCTTCAACCTCAAAAACATTGATGCCAACTTCCAACAAGCCATGAATTATATATTGCATGACATTAGATCATATTATCCTCACCTGCTTGGATGATCTCACTGCTCACTACAAGAAGCTCTCTCGACACCTCAAAGATATCTGAGTCATTTTCTAGTGATATTTTCAGTATAACCTCAGCTTGAACCCTCTCAAGTGTGTGTTTTGAGTCTCTATTTGATGCTTTCTCATATTCATTGTTTCTCAACAAGGAATTATGGTGGACCCCCTCAAGGTACAAGCCATTCATGAGAACCCTCCACCTAGAACCCTGTGTGAATGCATTATTAAAAGCACCATTGACAAATACTCTTGATTACAACAAAGACTATACCCTTTACTTATTTGCCTCTAAGGTCACCATCAAGGGGGTGTTAGCCCAAGAAGGGGATGACAATAGAGAGCATGTCATCTACTACGTGATTAAAAACTTGTTGGGACCAACTCTTAATTATGAACCAAATGAAAAAAACACCCTTTCATTAATGCATTCAGTACAAAAAATATAGAAGTACATTATCCTGTGGAATAGAAAAGTAGTCACAAGTTCAAACACCATGCAATGCTCACATGTAGAAAAATTTACTTTCCCAATGGATGGTCATTCTTCAAGAATTTGACCTCAAGTATGACTCTCCCAAGAGAAATAAATCTCTAATACTTGTAGAGTGCATCATTTGTTTACCTCTAGATACTAAAGATCCACCAGTTGACACTGCATTCCCTGATGAACACATCTTCATTATTTCATTAGATGATCCTTCGTACAGAAATATTCTCATCTAGCTACAAGCGCAAAAGTTTGGTTCTCGCCTATCGCAAGATTATCAATGATGTATTGATGCAGGGCTAATACCCCGGTATATCCACATTCTCCATATATTATGCATATTCTCTTTTATCCTAGGAATTCCTATGACCACCTTAGTCAAACCTTCATGGATTAAGGCTAAGACCCCTTCATTTAGCCTTCAAGCAGAAACTTTTCATAGACTTTCTATAGTCTAAACCTTCCTCAATCTCCCTATCGGAACTTTATATCTTAACTCTTCATTAAACTCAATAGAGTATACCTTCGAGACTTTCAACTTGCAATATGTGATAGCCTTCCCCACCATGGATTCCTTTCACCCAGATCAATAGCTATGGAACTATCGCATCAATCATTACGTGCCTCCTTTGTCTCCTGCCTGTGATATGCAATTACAATTAGACTTCAAATAGAATCAAACCGCGCCTATAATCTCTTCGATTCTGCCTTTTCAATTTCTTTATCGTGACCTTTTCCCACCGACGATCTTGTCTTCGATCTGATAGCTGGTGTCTTTTCCCGATCACCAAACTAGTCTGATGCTTTGTGACCATTGATCTAGATCCACTTGATCTGACGGTCCAAAACGATGTCGGGTGGAACACTTACGCGAGGTTTAACACCTTTTTGGACTCAATGGGAATTATAAACCCTCAATCTATAAAACTTCGGGTCCGTCCTTGCTGTTAACGCTCGATCAACTTATGGCTTGATATCCATTGGATGACAGAGTTCTTAAATCCTACGGTTTGCGACCATTAAACTAGCACGCTGGTTATCCACTCACTTAGTCTCGTAGTTGACTGTGACGAGGCATTAACCTTTGCGATCAATGGCTAAGATTAATCGCGAGACTTCAACAATGATCCAGCCTTCCGTACACTCACTACCCCTGCTGCTCTTTAATCCTGTTTTATACCATTTCTTCAATGTTTCTATGTTTTCGCTTCATTCAGGTTTTTCTTCCTTCACCGTTCTACCACAATTATTTCCTTCACTTTACTCCACTCATGCCTTTATACTCCTCCACCTTACTGTAACACTAAAGGCCTCCTTCTATACTGTCCATGTGTATAGAGCTATAATACGAGCTCTATGGTTCTCTCTTCGAACCTCTTGTTGTCCAACAACTATACCCAACACTTCTTTTGCTAGAATTGTTATCTCTAAGACAACTCTACTCACAATCACAACTATGGAGTTGCCTCAACAACTTCTACCCAACCGCAGTTGGAAGTTGTTTTGTTATGCTTCTCTGTAATCTGCCTCCCATTCTACTTGAACTCCACCTACATATATATATATATGGTACAGAATTTCTAATTCACACACAGATTACTTCATACACACACATGACTTAGAATTGAGTTGTTTGTATTAATAAACATGTATTTACACAGAGAATTCCTTCTCGGCCTGATCTTCTATGTCAGTGGCCTTTCTTCTCGTCTTTCCCGTAGGCTTACAGTCTGACTGACTGACACTCTAGCTACTCTCTAGCTACTTCTCTAGTTACCGACTAACTGATCTTTATCCACCAATAGATCCTCCATATTGAGTTTCCAAAACTCAAAACTCTAACCATTAAATTTCTTGATCTCTATCTTTCCACTGCTCACCATCTTCTTTCACCACCAGAATCGATCTCGCAGATCTCCCATTGAACAAGGTCGACCACAGGACCGAGCAAAACCCCTCAGCCATAATGGTGTCCCCCTGAAGCCAAAATAGCTCTAATACCAAATGTAGGTTTTAACCCTGTACAGAAATTACCTACATACGAATTCTAAAACACAGAAAATAAACAATGCAAGAGCATAACACATAAAACACATATACACAGATATTTTCCCT
>APFE030660516.1:254764-266750 GCA_000404065.3 Pinus taeda | reverse complement strand
CTGTCATAGTCTATCCTTATAGCTCCCTGTACTAACCCCATACTTGAACACAATCTCTGCAACCAAACTGCTTCCTTGCTTACATGAGTGGCTGCCATGTATTCTTCCTCTGTATTTGATAGTGCCACTACAGATTGTTTCTTACTCATCCAACTAACTACACCTCTAAATAGGTTAAACACATACCCAATTATAGATCTTCTCTGATCCAAATCTCCAGCCCAGTCTGCATCAATAAAACCAAAAATATCCAACACTCTCTCCAATCCTGGTCTTCCTTGGTAACACAAACCATAATCACTAGTGCCACGCAAATACCTGAACACCCGCTTCACTGTTGTCCAGTGCTCCTTCCCTGGTTTCAACATAAACCTGCTCAATACTCCCACTGCATGTGCAATATCTGGTCTAGTATAGACCATTGCATACATCAAGCTATCGACTACACTTGTATATGGAACACGGGACATGTCCTCTTCCTCTTCTTGTGTCTTGGGACACTGTTCAACAGATAACCTCACACCTACAGGAATAGGAACCTTCACCGGTTTACTATCCTGCATATTAAACCTCTACATTATTGTCTTTACATACTTCCTCTGGTTTAACTAGAGCTTCCTCTTTTCTCAATCTCCTTTAATTTCCATGCCCAAAATATAGTTTGCAGCACCAAGATCTTTCATGTCGAATTTGGAGGACAATTGGGTCTTCAAATCCTGGATAACTTCTTTGTCATTTCCAACCAGCAACATTTCATCCACATACAAGACCAAATAAATAACAGGGTCACCGATTAATTTAAAATACACACAATGATCTTCTTTGCTTCTGGTGAAGCCAAGTCCCCATATAAATGTATCAAGTTTCTGATACCACATCCTTAGTGACTGTTTTAACCCATACAGAGACTTCTTTAACTTGCATACCAGTTCTTTCTTACCCTTTACTACAAAGCCTTCAGGTTGCTTCATGCATATTTCCTCTTCTAGATCCCCGTGAAGAAATGTTGTCTTCATGTCCATCTGTTTTACCTCAAAATAAAAAGCAGTAGAACCAGATAAAAGTAATCTAATAGAAGTTACCTTGGCAACAAGAGAAAAAATATCACCAAAATCAATTCCTGGCACCTGGGAATAACCTTTTGCTACCAACCGAGCTTTGTATTTCTCCATCTTTCCTTCTGCATTTGTCTTCTTCTTGAACACCCATTTGTTGCCAATGGGTTTCCTTCCAGTCGGCAACTCCACCAGATCCAAAGCCTTATTTTTGTGCAATGATGCCATTTCATCAACCATGGCCTCTTTCCAGAGTTTTCCATCCTCTGAATGTATTGCTTCCTTCACAGTTCTGGGATCATGGTCAGTAATAGATAAAGAAAAATTTGAGCAGAAAGCAGATGGACCATACCTTTCTGGCTGCCTTCTTTCTCGAACTGATCTTCTCACACCCGAAGTTTGTGGATCTTCATCTTCTGATTCCTCCTCTGTTGTAGAGTCTGATTCTTCCTCCTTAAGCTCAAAATCTATCTTCTCAGATTCCTTTGGTTGGACTTCATGTTTAATAACATCTTTTACCTCTCTAAACACCACATCTCGGCTATACACAACCTTCCGTGTGACTAGGTTCCAAAGCTTATAACCCTTTAAACCATCCTTATACCCATTAAAGATGCACTTTTCAGATTTACTATCCAACTTGGTTTGTTTCTCCTTTAGAAAATGTACATATGCATCACATCCAAATACCCTCAAATGTGAAAGAGAGGGTTTCTTACCAGTCCATCTTGTGGAGTCTTATCATCCAACATTGATGAAGGTGACCTATTGACCAGGTAACATGCAGTATCCACCGCCTCTGCCCAGAATTCCTGTCCTAACCCGGCACCACTGAGCATGCTTCTTGCCCTTTCCATCAACGTCTTGTTCATTCTTTCTGCAACTCCATTTTCTGAGGTGTATATGGAGTAGTCTTCTGCCGTGCTATACCACACTTCTTACAAAATTCTTCAAATTCCTTGCTACAAAATTCTCCACCATTATCTGTCCTCAGTACCTTTATCTTCTTCTCTGTCTGATTTTCCACCAGAGCCTTAAATTCTTAAAACCTGTCAAAGACTTCAGATTTCTTCTTAAGGAAATATATCCATGTATTCCTTGAGAAGTCATCTATAAATGATACATAGTACACAGACTTACCCAGTGATGGAACTTTCACAGGTCCACATCACTGTGCACAAGTTCTAATATTTGTTTCGCCCTCTTACTACCAGAGGGGAAACTCACCCGATTCTGCTTCCCATATACACAATTTTCACAGAAATCAAAATCCAGAGAGCTATTACTCGTACCTTCTACCGTACCTTTACCATGAAGTATTTGAAGGCTCATCTCTCCAATATTTCCAAACCTTTGATGCCACAACATGGTCTTCTCTCCAGAGACCACTAGATTTTGTGCTCCACTTTCAGGAACCACAGACTGTTGCACCCATCAATAATAGTTCCACCTTGCAGCTTGTATAGAGTTCCAATCCAAACTCCTCACATCAATACCAGTGCTCCCCAAACCATCTTGTAGATATCTTTCTTGAACAATGTCTTTACACCTACACCATCCAACTTGCTTACAAAAATTAGATTTCTAGCCAATGCAGGAATATGTAGAACACCCGGAAGTGTTCTAACCCTTCCACCTTGTAACTTCAACTTTACTTTTCCACGACCAACTATTCTAGCCTTCCTATCATCCGCCAAGAAGACATCACCACCATCGTATTTCTCCTACTCGTAGAACCACTCTCTATGGGGAGTAAAGTGAAAGGATGCACCTGAGTCAATCAACCATGCCTCATGATCTACATGTGTACTTGAAGAAGCCAAGTACACATCCCCACCTTCATCTGAGGTGGTTTTCACCTCTACAGAAGGATCATCATTAGATCCCTTTCCTTTATCAGGAGCTTTAGATTTACAGTCCCTTTTGAAGTTCCCTTCCTTTCTGCATTTCCAGCACACCACCTTTTTAGGTTTTCCTATAGATTTAGAGCTCCCTCTAGATTTAGATCTCCCACTCGATGACTTATTTTTGTTATTGTTCTAGGACTGTCCTCATACAGACAAGGCATCACCATTTTGGCTCTCCATATTTTTCCGTCTCATATCCTCCATCAACAAGGATGAGACTACTTCATCAAACTGCAAGGCAGTTGCATTGCTACCTATTGTAATAACCAGATTATCCCACGAATTTGCTAGAGAACACAACAAACTGATGCACTTATCTTCATCTGAAATTTTAATATCAACAGATGCTAACTAACTTACCACATTATTAAATGCGTTCAGATGCTCTGTCACCGAGTCTCCATCTTTCATCCTCAGGTTATACAGCTTTTTCCACAAGAACGGTTTATTCACCAGAGACTTAGATTGGTACAAAGTCCCTAACTTGTCCCACAAAGCCTTCACTGTAGCTTCCCCTGATACATTCAACAATATTGTATCTGAGAAACACAATTGTATTGTGCTCTTTTCCTTCTGATCCAACTTCTTCCATTCTTCATCGGACACTCCCATTGGTTTAGTATCTGGATCTACCGCAATCCACTGATCTTTATCCACCAACAAATCCTCCATCTTGAGTTTCCACACTCAAAACTCTGACCATTAAATTTATCGATCTCTATCTTTCCACTGCTCACCTTCTTCTTTCACCACCAGTATCGATCTAGCAGATCTCCCATTGAACAGGGTCTACCACAGGCCCGAGAAAAACCCCTTAGCAACAAAGGCATCCCCTTGAAGCCAAAACAGCTCTAATACCAAATGTAGGTTTTAACCCGGTACAGAAATTACCTACATATGAATTCTAAAACACAGAAAATAAACAATGCGAAAGCATAACACATAAAACATATATACACAGAGATTTTCCCCTGGATCCCAAAATCAGGACTACCAACTTAATTTTTCATTTTTTCCTTTCAATGTTATAATACATATTTATACATGCGGAAGCATCCAATACAATGGACCGAAAACCATCGCATCCAAAAACATGTACGAAAATCATGCACAAAACCATAGGTGGGTCCGCCCATCCTAACATATGGTCCAAAACCAAAATTTTCTAGGGCACTACCCCGGACCCCATAAAGTGGGGTTACGGGTACGCCTCAAACCCCCTGTGACACCCCCCCCTCCCTCTAACCCCTCGGTTAACTACTTGGGATAGTCGTGGAAAGAATATAACACAACCCAACAACTTCTACCCAACCGCAATTGGAAGTTGTTCTTTTGCGCTTCTCTATAATCTACCTCCAAATCTGCCCAAACTCCACCTACATATATATATGGTACAGCATTTCTAATTCACACAAAAATTACTTCATACACACACATGACTCAGAATTGAGTTGTTTGTATTAATAAACATGTATTTACACAGAGAATTCCTTCTCCATCTAATCTTATATGTCAGTGGCCTTTCTTCTCCTCTTTCCCGTAGGCTTACAGTCTGACTGACTGACTCTCTAGCTACTCTCTAGCTACTTCTCTAATTATTGACTAACTAACTCATTCTTTCATTTTAGGCTTACCTTTATACAAAAAGGTTCTGTTGAACTAATTCTAGTTCAGATCCTTAATCTATTGAAATAACTCCTTAATATTCTCTAATTCCACTTTTAACTCTTACTTATTCCTAAGAGTCCTCTCTACCTCCTCGAATCATGAAACCACTTTCTAGTCCAAGACTTTCAATTGATTTCTAACTCTCTCAACATCATTAATCACTCATGTTCTCCTTCATTCGAGAGAATTTACAAATATCCTCACACTTATCCAATTAACCACTCAAAACATTAATAATGACATATATAGGAATCCAACTTCCTTGAAAACACAAGACCCCCTATGTCTACTACAATACAATGATAATTTCGAGCTAATGCTCCTGCATTAGACTACCAAAGTAGAAAACATTCATGATCTCCTAATCATGTATCTTCATGTGTTGATATGAATCCTCAAGGGTCCCAAACTTTGGTTTGTAGTTGTCTGAATGTTTTGCACCTTTGTTGTTGTTGTATGTCACATGTATTCTATTTCATCTTCCTCTCCTTGTAAATTAGTTTCAAGTTCTTATTGATCATTCCTCCTACTACTGTCAACCTCCTCCATATGGATTGTTTCATCATTAATTGCCATAACTCTTCAATCTCCATCTCTAGCATATCTTTGGGCTAGTCCATATTCTGCCATTCCCTGTTACTTCTTTCTCTCTACTTCAAGTTGTTGTTGTTGTCCACTAACTCCTCAAATTGTTGTTTATTATCTTCTCTTTTAAGTTGTCGGATTCTTACTACCACCATTTCATCCTTACCCTCTTTCATGATTATCTCTTTCTGCATTGAATCCTGAATTTTCAGCATTCTCTCTAGCAATCTAACATCTGTGTTCCATGGATTAAATACTTCCACAAAATCTTCTTCTTTCTTTTTATTTGGCTGCTCATCTGTGCCAAATTTTCTCCAGCATCTACAACTAAACTTGCACTCACAAAAAAATTATTAAAATAGAAAACATAAGGCCTCAGTGCCTCTTCTTCCTTTTGTAACACGTGAGTATGTTGCTCTGTTTTCTCCTCCTCTATTAGCATATCAATCTGCTGACTTGAATTCTCAAAAGAATTCATGAGATTATCAACTAGTCTCTCCTCCATACCATCTTCTTCAATGATATCTCTATGCTCTGGTTCACATTAATGAACTCCTCCTTCTGTAATGTCAATTTGCTAAACTTCCATTACCATCTCTTTCTTCTTATGATTGTCATTCATGACAATTTTTTTGTCTTCCTTTTTCAGCAACCTATCTTGAGTATATATCTTCTGTTTTTCCAACTCCCTTCTTTGAAAGTCTAATTTTCCATACAATTCAATAATTTCAATTAGAGTAGAATTTGGAAATTTCACACAATTTTCCATACCTTCCTTTGCTATTGACAAATATTCAGATGTCCTTTCTCCCTTTGCTAAATCTTTTGCATAGAATTCTTCTTTCTTAACATCTTTCAATAGATGTCCTTCTTCTTCAATACATTTTGTCTTATTGTCCTTCTATAACTCTTCTCCCAGAGTTATCCTTGTCTCATCATCTACAATAATATTCTCCCGCATTTATTCTTCATCAATAACATTAATCAAATCCATTAGACTACCTCTCTGAGACAATATTCCTTCATTCTTCATCAGAATAAGATCCTGATCCTCCATCTCTATGATAGCTTCCATAGACTCATCCATATACGCTTTCTTTTGTATCCAGTCAAATTCTTCTTCTTCTGAGAATTTTTCTTTATCACATTTTACTTCTAGATCTTCATCTATTCTAAAGATATCTTCAAAAGGTTCCTCTTCTTCTGCAATACCTGCAATCATACATAAACTATCACTTTTAAAAACATAAGACCTTGTGGTCTCACTTGATGCTTCAGTCATCATGTCTCCTTGTTGTTCTAAATCCTTCATATGATTCATAAGATCTTCCACAGATCTCCAGTCTTCATCTTCATCCAAAATTTCACCTTATTCTGGTTTACAAATGTATTCTTCCATTTCCAACTCAGCCTCTCTGATTTCTTCCACCAGGCTCTTCACTTGTCTCTAATGTAGTCTCCTCTATAGCTTAGACCACTTCACTACCTTTTTCCTCAAGGTCCAACCTTGCCTTTAGCTTTCCTCGAGTATCCTTCTTAATGCATCGAGTTGTTCTTTTAACTCTGCAATCTCCTTGTCATGTTCCTCTTGACTCATCCTCTTGCCATTTACCTTGGCATATTCCTTCTTCACTTTTCTTTTGTTTTGTTCTTGTTCAGAACCTTTGTTACCTCTATTATGACTATTAGTATTCATATTCTTCTCCATATTCATGATTTCCTCACTCATTTACTATGAGCTGCGTTAAAGCCTCTGCAACAGCAAGTCCTCCCTGTTGCCACTCACCTCACCAAGCTTTCCTCTATACTTGGTCTTTTGGCAAGCCCTTGGTTCTCTATCACTGGAACCTCTTTGAGCACTTCTCTCTGCTCCTTCTAGGCTTCAACTCATATGTCTCTTCTAATAATACAACTGTCCTCTTTTACTTCAATCACCAATGAAATACTAGGTTCTGACCACCTCTTCTTTCACTTAGAAAGTCTTACCAACTTTCTTCATCCCTTAGCAATTCTACCCACATCCTTTGTGGAATTGCCTTTGTGAGCTGCAACAGCACCTCTACAGTAACAAGTCTCCTTCTTGCTACATATGCCTCACCAAGCTTCTTTCCTCCGAGCTCAGTCCTTTAGGATTTCTCTGGTTCTTTCCTCTGGAACCAATTGAGCACTCCTTGCTCTAGGTTGTTGCAATCTTCTCACCTTCCTTTGTTATCACCTACATATCAATGTTATTTAAACCAAAGATCATTCCCAAGCTTTCAAAAGCTTGCTTCTCAGTTTCCTTTTGAGTGAAAACTCTTATCCTCTTTGTCCAACCTTCAATTGGATTCTTCAAGTTCACTGCCACTGCATGGCTTCACAAGCAGTCTCCATCCATTCTTCACATTTGACTTAATCTCCATTCTCCTCAAGAAAATAAACATCACTGCATTTTCTCTATGCTTTTGTAGCCTCTTCTTCTTAGAGTATCACTTTCTCTCATCTTATCTCACGCCTTCTACTTATTAGATTCAAATAACTTGATCTCTTCTTTCTTATGCAATCACTCTTGTATTTTGCACAATTCTACTTTAATCAAAAGAGCTTAACTTGCTCTAATACCACAAATGACATAGGGATAATACCCCGCTATACCCACATTCTCCATATAGTATGCATATTCTCTTTTATCCCAGGAATTCCTATGACCACCTTGGTCAAACCTTCATGGATTAAGGTTAAGACCCCTTCATTTAACCTTCAAGCGGAAACTTTTCATAGACTTTCTATAGTCTAAACCTTCCTCAATCTCCCTATCAGAACTTTATATCTTAACTCTTCATTAAACTCAATAGAGTATACCTTCGAGGCTTTCAACTTACGATATGCGACAACCTTTCCCACTGTTGATTCCTTTCACCTAGATCAATGGCTATCGCACTATCGCATCAATCATTACGTGCCTCCTTTGTCTCCCGCATGCGATATGCAATTACAACCGGACTTCAAATAGAATTAAACCGCGCCTATAATCTCTTCAATTCTACCTTTTCAATTTCTTTATCGTGACCTTTTCCCACCGTCGATCTTCTCTACGATCTGACGGCTGGTGTCTTTTCCCGATCACCAAACTAGTTTGACACTTTGTGACCGTTGATCTATATCCACTTGATTTGACGGTCCAAAATGATGTCAGGTGGAACACTTACACGAGGTTTAACACCTTTTCGAATTTGATGGGAATTATAAACCCTCAATCTACAAAATTTTGGGTTTGTCCTTGTCGTTAACACTCGATCAACTTATGGCCCGATATCCATTGGATGATGGAGTTCTTAAATCCTACGGTTTGCAGCCATTAAACTAGCACGCTAGCTATCCACTCACTTAATCCTGCAGTTGACTGTGACATGGCATTGACCTTTGTTATCAACAGCTGAGATTAATCGTGAGACTTCAACAATGATCCAACCTTCAGTACACTCGCTGCCCATGCTACTCTTTACTCCGGTTTGATGCCATTTCTTCAATGTTTCTATGTTTTCGCTTCCTTCGGGTTTTTGTTCCTTCACCATTCTAACACAACTCTTTCCTTCACTTTATTCTACTCGTGCCTTTATACTCCTCCACCTTACTGTAACACTAAAGGCCTCCTTCTATACTGTCCATGTGTACAAAGTCGTACCATGAGCTCTATGGTTCTCTCTTTGAACCTCTTATTGTCTAACAATTCTACCCAGCACTTCTTTTGCTGGAATTGTTGTCTCTAAGAAAACTCTACCCACAATCACAACTGTGGAGTTTCCTCAACAACTTCTACCCAACCGCAGTTGGAAGTTATTTTGTCACGCTTCGCTGTAATCTACCTCTAATTCTGCCTGAACTCCACCTACATATATATACGGTACAGAATTTGTAATTCACAAACAGATTACTTCATACACACACATGACTCAAAATTGAGTTGTTTGTATTGATAACATGTATTTACATAGAGAATTCCTTCTAAGCCTGATCTTCTATGTTAGTGGCCTTTCTTATCCTCTTGCCCGTAGGCTTACAGCCTGACTAACTGACTCTCTAGCTACTCTCTAGCTACTTCTCTAATTACCGACTAACTAACTCGTTCTCGCCTTTTAGGCTTACCTTTATATAAAAAGGTTATGTTGAACTAATTCTAGTTTAGATCGTTAATCTGTTGAACTAACTCCTCAATATTCTCTAAGTCCACTTTTAACTCCTACTTATCCCTAAGAGTCCTCTCTAGCTCCTCGAATCATGAAACCACTTTCTAGTCCAAGACTTTCAATTGATTTCTAACTCTCTCAACATTATTAATCACTCATGTTCTCCTTCATTCGAGAGCATTTACAAATATCCTCACACTTATCTAATTAACCACTCAAAACATAGGAATCCAACTTCCTTGAAAACAAAAGACCCCCTAGGTCTACTATAATACAATGATAGTTTCGAGCTAATGCTCCTGCATCACATATCTACGTCCATCAAGCACCTCACTATCTCCTCATTAGAGATGTACTCTACCGACACATCATTGATACCATTTTACATCAATGCCTCACTTGAAGAAGATGAGGAAGTCTAAAATCACTGTCATAATGGGGCTTATAGTGGACATCTTTTTGGGGTGTCGAACACTCAGAAAATCCTTCACATTGGTTATTAATGTCCTTCACTTCTTCTACATTGCATTGAGGCATTCAAATCATGCATAAAGTGTCATATTTATGCTCATAAGACACGATCCCCTCATTATTCATTGCATCTTATTATTTCAATAGGACCTTTGTTGGGTCCCTATAATACTAGTGATTACCGCATTACTATTGTAGTTGTACGCCTTATTAATATTGTTGTGCCCCTATTGTCACCATATTGTTATTACTGTGCCCCATAGAATCCCTCTATTGTTATTTTTGTGGCTTTATATTATTATTGTTAGGTCGGTTGGGTTATATTGTGACTCCTTAGACTCCTATAGATAGAAAGGAGGTTTTATCATTTGAATCATCTAAGAATTGTTCATTTATGTAATGTAAAGGAGGTTACCCCCTCGAAGAGGCTAAATTCTAAGGCGTTGATCTATCTTTTCTATCTTTTCTTGAGCTGGTTTCATAACATTTGGTATCAGAGGTTTGGATTCTAGGGTTTCGCTGCTCCAAACCAGTCATCGTGGCATTCTCGCTATAACTTTTTTTCTGCGACGTTTCAGAAGTCGAAAAAAAAAACCCATTTGAGAAGACATCGCGCTAAATCTCAAGTCCAAATTTCAGATCTTTTTGCACTATATTTACGAAGATATGATCTGAGGAAGTTGGTCCTTTTGCAGAATCCTGAATTACATTCAAAACAAGTGACCTGGGGAAAATCTTCATAAATTTCTCTCTGAGCATCAGATTGAAATTTCATAAGAAGGTACAGAAAGAGGACAGACTGTAGTTTCTTGTATATATTTTTTAGGGCCAAAGGTCAAAACAGGGACACTTGGCATGTCGTACAACTTCGCTCTACTGAATTAGTCTATAATTAGGTCACTGTGGGAGATTTGGCATAAATCTTCATTGGATAATCCAATTGGGGTCAGAGTGGTGGCATTGGAAAGAGGACACAGAGGGCTACCGCAGGTCACAATTTCAAAACCGGATGATCTGAAATTACAGAGATACATCAGAGGAAATATCGAGCTCCTACAAAGTGAAAAAAGGTGTGTATATTTTTTTAAATGTTTGCTTAAGCTTGGTTTGAAAAATTGTTTTGAAGGAATTCAAAGGGCATAGTGAAGCATTATTATCAGTGATTGATGCCCCGAAGAAAGAAAATGGAAACACCTAGTAGGCGACCTGAAATCTCTAGCATGACTCGTGAAGAAGAGGAATAAATGCAACATGATATATCAAAATTATGAGACCAAGTGCAACAAGTGTCACTTGCACAAAAAGGAACAGAATCTAAGATGGATTGTTTAAAGAAAGGTGTCAAAGCTAAGATGAATGATGTTGAAGCTAAGATGAATGACGTGGAAGCTAAGATGGATGATTTGAAGATAGATTTGAAGACAGACATGGAAGAATTGAAGATAAATATGAATAAGTTGCTACAAGAAAGGGTCACTAAGGGTTAAAGGGTAGTAAAGGAAACTCATGATGAGAACAAAAGAAATGTTAGTCATGATTCCATAGACTCTAATGTTGGACTGAAGACCCACCATATTCCAAAAATCGATATGAGGAATTTTGATGGCAAGGATCCCGCAACATGGATATTACAGATGGAGCAATTTTTCGATCTCAATAATGTGCAAAACACACAAAAGGTACGTATAGCAACTTTATATAACCAAATCAGTTTGTATGGTATCAATGGCTTTGCTCTCGTAAACAATTTATCACTTGGGCAATTTTTATGGAAGGATTGATAGCACATTATGAGGATACAGAAAACAACACTTTTTTTAGCCAATTGATAAGTCTCAACCAAAAGGGTTCAATAATGGAGCACATTGAGGAGTTCCAAAAATTGAACATAAGGGTAAAAGATATTCCAGAGGAGCATAGGATTGATGTGTTCATAGGGTCTTTAAAGGATAATATCCAACATGATGTTCGCCTTTGGGAACCTGATTCATTAGAGAAGGCATTCAGGTTAGCAAGAAAAATGGAAAGCAAAATTATGGCAACCAGGAAGCATACCACTCACAACTATAAAGACGGAAGTGTTGTTGCCCCTAGTCTTCCACAACCTATAAGGTTAACACCACAACAATTGGGA
>APFE030660516.1:216695-254754 GCA_000404065.3 Pinus taeda | reverse complement strand
AAAGGCAAAGGTAAAGGTAAACATGTAAACACACAGAAGGACTATTCCAAGGTGAAATGTTGGAATTGTCAAAAGATGGGACACTATGCAGTTGTGTGTCCGGAGAAGAAGAAAAAGAAGGGGAAGGACGAGAGTTTGGCAGCTTCAGCAAAGATTGACGACTTTGCAGGTCGTTTTGACTAGGAGTTTGCGTTCACTATGTGTGAGTCCTCTAGTGCAGGATCACCTGCCATACAGGTTCAGAGGGAGCATGCTTTTCCCTCGATTAGCGGAGCATCTACAAGTACCTGGTATGTAGACAGTGGGGCTTCACGTCATATGACAGGAGTCCGTGAGTACTTCTCAGAGCTTTCAGAGAGTGGCACTGATGTAGAGGTAGTACTCGGTGATGACAGAGTTGTTAGAGCAGTCGGGGTGGGAACACTGACATTTCAGAGGTAGTCCAAACCTCCCTTGAAAGTGACAGATGTTCTTTATGTGCCAGGGATGAGGAAGAACCTCATATCTGTCTCGGCTTTGGAGGATAGAAGATATGAGATACTGTTCAGGGGAGGACAGGTCTTGATGTATCCCAGGGGCGCTCCAGCTAAGTCATCTAGAGTGATAGGTGTACGCCATGCAAAGGTGTACAAGTTTTCATTCCAGCCCATTTTGGCATTGAGTAGTAGTACCGACAGCAGAGCTAGCAGTTCTGAGCAGTGTGAGATTTGGCACCGCAGGATGGGACATATGTATCATGGAGCCTTGAGGACCTTGCGGGGGATCACTACAGGTATGCCAGATTTCAGTACTGATCACTTTGATACTTGTAGAGGATGTGCTATGGGCAAGTTTGCCAAATCCCCTTTCCCCAGCAGTGACAGCAGAGCGACTTGGATACTTGATTTGATACATTCTGATGTGAGCGGTCGGATGTCTCATGTTTCCTTGAGTGGATATGAGTATTATGTTTTATTCATTGATGATCACTCCAGGAGGACCTGGATTTATTTCTTGAAGACCAAGAGTGAGGCCTTCAAGCGGTTTCAGGAATTTAGAGCTCTTGTGGAGACACAGACAAGTCGGAAGATCAAGTCCCTGACGTCGGACAATGGGGAGAGTACAACCTTGGAGAGTTTGTTGACTATTGCGTGGAGGCAGGCCTTAGGAGGGAGTTCACTGTTCCTTACAACCCCCAGCAGAACGGGGTTGCGGCGAGGAAGAACAGAGCCATCGTAGGGGCTGCCCAACCATGTTACATGATTAGGGGTTGCCATTGGTTTTGTGGGCAGAGGCCTGCAACACAGCTGTTTACTTGCAGAACAGGAGTCCGCATCGTGCCTTGGGGCACATGACTCCGGAGGAGGCTTTCTCTGGGAAGAAGCCTGATATTGGTCATCTTCATATCTTTGGATGCATTACATACTCCTATATACCCAAGGAGAAAAGGACCAAACTAGAGCCCACCGCAGAGAAGGGTATCTTTGTGGGCTACAGTGAGACCTCAAAGGCCTTTCGGATTTACATTCCTGCACAGAGGAGAGTTGTTGTTAGACGGGATGTGAAGTTCGAGGAGGACAGGGGCCTTTAGGAAATCACGGGAGTTGGAGTATCTGGATCAGCCAGACCCTCAGCAGCAGTTGAGTCAGTCGCAGGGATCCAGTGGGCAGGGATCAGGAGGATCAGGAGGTACATCTATGAGGATGTCAGGTCCATCAATGAGCAGTGGCTCACCGAGCCAGAGGGGTGGTGCTCCGAGAAGAGCAGTTCACTAGGGAGTCCACTGATGGACAGTTCACAGGGTACCTCAGCTTCTACAGGTTCAGGTGCAGGCAGGAGGACAGCAAACAGACAGTCAGGAGTTCAGGCTACTGATGGTGATGAGGAGGAGGAGTTCCATTCTCCTATGGGAGAAGCATGCTCAGGGAAGAGGAAGCCCAAGTGGCTCAGGACACCTTGAGAGATGCCACATCTGTTGCTGAGCCGAAGAGGCCGGTCAGAGAGAGTAGACCACCTGAGAGATTTTGTAGCTATATGGCGATGGTTACCAGCATCCTTGACGCTGAGCCTTCTAGCTATGAGGAGGCAGCTAGCCAGCAGGTCTCGAGAGAGGCCATGCAGGAGGAGTATTCTTCTATCATGAAGAATGATGTTTGGGAGGTGGTGCCGAGGCCTGAGGGCAAGTCCGTGGTTACTTCCAGATGGCTTTACAAGGTAAAGCATGCTGCAGATGGCAGCATTTAGAAATTCAAAGCGAGGTTTGTGGCTAGAGGGTTCTCCCAGGTAGAGGGAGTTGATTATGAGGAGACCTTCGCTCCCGTGGCTCGATATAATTTGATTCGCTCCATTATATCGATAGCAGCAGAGATGGGTTGGAAGATCCACCAGATGGATGTGAAGGCCGCATTTCTCAATGGCTTCATACAGGAGGAGGTGTACATTGAGCAGCCACAGGGCTTTGAGGTGCATGGGAAGGAGTCCCATGTGTGCAGACTGAAGAAGGCCCTTTATGGCTTGAAGAAAGCTCCCAGAGCTTGGTACTCTAGGATAGATACTTATTTGCAGGGGATGGGTTTCACAAAGAGTGAGGCATATCCGAACCTTCACCTTATTGTGATAGGTGAGGAGCTTCTCATTCTGGTGCTGTATGTGGATGACTTGGTCATTACACGTGCAGAGAGACTCATAGAGCACTGCAAGAGAGATCTTGCGACAGAGTTTGAGATGAAGGACATTGGCTTGATGTATTACTTTTTGGGTTTGGAGGTGTGGCAGGAGGAGGGGCATTTCTTCCTGGGGCAGGGGAAGTATATTTTGGACATCCTTAGCAGATTCCACATGGAGGATTGTAGACCCATGTCGACACCGATGATCACCAACTGGAAGAAGCTTCATGCTTCGGATTCCGAGTTGGTGGATCCCACATTGTACAGGCAGCTGATTGGTTCCTTGATTTATTTGGTCAACACTAGACCAGATATCTGTTTTGCAGTCAACACGATGAGTCAGTTTATGTGTGAGCCTAGGAAGGTTCACTGGGTGGCTGCAAAACACATTTTGCGGTTCTTGCAGGGGACAATGGATTATGGTCTGGACTACAAGCAGGGAGATGGAGTGAGATTGGTAGGATACACTGATTCTGATTGGGCAGGTTGTGCTTCTGATAGGAAGAGCACTTCAGGGTGTTGTTTTGGGTTGGGTTCAGCAGTAGTGTCATGGTTCAACCGGAAGCAGCAGTCAGTAGCACTGAGTTCAGCAAAAGCAGAGTATATGGCAGCCAGTCTAGCTAGTTGTGAGGCCATCTGGCTTCGCAAGATGTTTGGCTTATTTGGTCAGCCGTTGAGACCTTCAGTGGTCTACTGTGATAATCAGAGTTGCATTAAACTCACGGAGAATCCAGTATTTCATGACAGGTCAAAGCATATCGGGATCAGATATCATTTCATCAGAGACTATGTTCAGAAGGGAGCTGTGAAGCTTGAGTATATTTCCACTGATGAGCAGGTAGCAGACATTCTTACCAAAGCCTACCACGGGGCAAGCATGTTTACTTCAGAGACAAGATGGGTGTGGTGAGGAACACCTTCCTCGGTAAGAGGGAGTGTTGAAATTTGGTACCGGAGGACAGGTGGTTCCCTTGGGCTTTGATCTTTGGCCTAGGGAAAAGTGTCCAAAAGATTTTAATTTTTCTCCTAAAGTGACTTTATAATTTCTATAAAGTTAAAATCTAATTTAAAAGTGACTTTAAGTGATAAAGTTACTAAGTCTAATTTTAAAGTGACTTTTATAAAGTCAATGAAAAATTAGAAAGGAAAAGTGACTTTGGAAATAAATGACTAAGTGGGTCTTTATTAAAGTGGGGTGAATTAAAAAATAGAAAGTGAGATTTAATTGTGCATTTAATCTCAGCCATTGATCTAAATCTATCTCAGCCATTGGATTTAGGGATCACCCAAAAGTCATTTAGGGTTGGGTTAAGGGAGGAAAAGGAGGAAAAAGATCATTCATTCTTTCATGAGCAGATTGGGAGAAGGAGAGCAAGAGAGCAAGAGAGATTTCTGGACAGGAAGGAGAAAGAAGCAGCAGTTTGGCACACATACCAAGGCAGCTCTTCAGCAAATCCGTACCGCTGAAAGAACAAGCAGAAAAAGCTGATTTTTGCTGAGAAAACAGAGAAAAACTGATTTTTGGGCATGAATTTCGAGGAGACAAATTTCGGCACAGAAATCGAGGTTTGTCCGTACAGTTCGTATGGTCGTCCATATAGTTCGTGCAGTCCGTACGGTCCGTACAGTCCGTACATCCGTACGGTCCGTACCACGCGTACAACAAGTTTCCAGGTTGTCTGTTGGGCTGAAAACAGATAAGTTTGCTTGCTGGAAAAATTTGTTTTTGCTGAAAATTTTCTCACTGTAAAAGGCATTTTCCAGAAATAAAGAAGAGCTCTCAAACTCGTTTTCCCCAAGAGTTGTAGGGGTTTTTCCAGGGTCACATTGACCAAAAATATCAGTGTTTGAATGTGTTTTAATGGCTGTTTATTATTGCTGATTTTTATTTCTGCAATTTCCAGCATTCTATAAAATTTCCAGAATGTGTTTTCAGATTAAAAATATAAAAAATAAAAATTATATATAATATATATATATATATATTTTCAGCTTGTTAAATGTATGGTTATGGGAAAGGGCATTTAACTATATGGGAGAAATAAGGAGAAACTGAAAACCGGGGTGGAAAAACAGAAATTTTTACAGCAGGGCCACGTAGAGGCAGCCGGGAGCTGCGCAAAGCCTCAGAGAAGCCAACATTGCTGACGCAGAGAGCTAGAGGGCTGATGCAGGGCCTCCTAAGGCTGACGCAGACCCATCCGGGGTGATGCAGGGCCAGCGTTGGGCAAAGGGGTTGACGCAGTCCAGAGAGAGGCTGACGCTGGGGTTTCTAGGGCAGATTGGTGTTGAGGAGCTGCCGGAAGGATTATCCAGGGTTTCAGCCAGGAGATTTGTCTCAAACTAAGAGGTATTACTGCCAAGGAAATTCTTTGTTGGGTAGGCCAGTTTCGACGCCCAGATTGTATTCTAATATTGCTTAATAAGAAAACCCTCAGATAACTGCACCAGTTTTCCCACATTGGGTTTTTCCGGGGACATTGGTCCAAAAATAATGGTGTCATATGGTGTGATTGTATATGTTTCCTTTAGTTGTTGATCTGTAATATGTTGAGCATGCACCAGTGTATATTTTCAGTATTTACATTGTAAATAACTTGTTAAGTAACATAACAAATAGGTAGGAGTAAATCAGATAAAGTGCATGGAGGGTTTCTAACTAAGTAGACTTAGAAACTTCAATAGAAAGGGGGGCCGAAATTTCAGGAGGTTTTGAGATTTCATCTTGTTCTTGGGTATTGGTTTGGCTATTCTCTTCATGTTGTTTCTGATGTACTGTTGAAATATGGACTCTCTCTCTCCCATAAGGAAGAATTTTTGGGTTTTCCCCTTGTGGGTTTTGCCTTGGCCTCAGGCTTAATTTCTGTGTCTTTTGTCTCATGGCTTCTTGGTTATTTCTTTTGTTTCTACTGTGATTTAATACTGCTATTTCATGCTTATGAATGAATTTTCTTATAACTGCTTAATGATGTAAAATGTTAATGCTAATAATGATTGTTTTAAGTTATTTTTTGTACAAGAAAATTGTTCTAACATTGCCCTAGTAAAATCAAAATGGTATCAAAGTTGGGGGGTATTGAAGAGCAACATTGATTATCCTCCACTAAGACCAATTTGATGATCAGCATCTATCTGATCTGAGATCCTATGCGAAGGTGAAAAGGAAGTAAGTCTTTTCTCTTTCATAGAAGTCTGAAATAACTCGTTGATTCTTGAAGTACATATCTTAAGTTTACTTTTGTTCTAAGGCTTATGTGGAAGGTCTGAAGTATGTTTCTAGTCCGAGTTTTGTAATCCTTATGGAAGGTTTGAGATCTAAACCCTTGCCCAAGTTCCATTGCCATCCGAGATCTAGTTCTAGGCCGAGACCTAGATGGTCAATCCTAGCATCCTATTCTATGATCCAAGAGCCTATTTCTTTGTGATCTTAGCACTCTAAAGATTGATATCTAGGTTAAGCCCTAGAGGGATAATATAGGTCAAATATTCATTGATCCAATACACTTGCATTGATCCGAGCTTTTGTTGCACTGATCCGAGTTTTGAGGCATCGATCTGAGCTTTGTGGCTATGATCTGAGTTTTGTGGGTATGGTCTGAAGTTCAGTGGCTAACATCGACTTTTGTGGCCCTGATATGATTTTGTGGTATTAGTCCGTGAGTTGTAGCACTAGTTTGAGGTATATAATCTATTGCAAGGAGGTTTGAAACCTACCTTGTGTGTGATCTGAGTTGCAACCTTTACAGATGTACTCTTTGTTTGAAGCCCAAGCTCAAGAAGGTGGATTACTGTCTCGTTTCTTTTGGTATGATCAGAGGACTAGCCTCTCCTTGGTGATCTTGTTATTGAGTCTTTTTTAAGCCATAAGTGCGAAATTCTGTAGAAAAATTAACCTGAGTTTCAAGTCCAAAACCATAATATGAGTTACTGAGGTAAAGGCCGAGGTTATATGCCCTTCTCTGAGATAGATCCAAGTTTGGGAAGTATGAAACCCTGAGCTACTTTCGAGATTCTGAGATATATTACTAAGACCAAAGTTTCGTCTTGTTTCTTTGTTGTTCCAAAACGATATTATATGGAAGGAACCTTCTTCTCACTAAATCGAGCCTATTCTACTATGATTACAGTTATTCAAGTTAGATCAGCAGATTGGAAGACTGAGACCTTGTATGACTATGATCCAAAGCTTATTGTTGTGACTTATTCTAACTCTGTGATATAATCTAATTCTTGTAGTCTAGCCTTAATGGACAAGAACGAAGATTTTTTTGTGGTGATTCATGCGAACCACCACTTGTGGAAATATTGTGAGCTTTGAAGTAAGTAACAAAATCTCTGTGTTGGTATTGCTATTTATGGTACAAAATCTTTGTGCTGATGATGAAGGTATGAAATCTCTATGTTAGTATTCTTGTGAAAATTTCAAAGGTATGTTCTAGAGCTTGTTAGTTGATGAATCAAATTGAGTCTCCAATTTAAATTTTTTTGAAGACTAAACCTCTTTTTATCTGAGAATGTGGCATAGGTTGGATATCTATGTAACAAATCCAAGTTCTTGTGGTAGACTAGAAGTTCATAATTGTCTTTCAAGCTCACAATTCTATGTTCACTCAATGAAATCTACTGTGAATTTACCTCATATCTTTGAAATTTGATTCCATCCAAGTCTAAGGTCATCTCTGTGGAAGCCGACGCTATACATAAAAGAAGATTGGATCCCCATTGCAGATAAAGTCGACCTAATTGATCTAAAATCAAAGGAGCTAACTTTCCCCTGATCCAAGACTATGTCACCTAGATGACTCCCATGGAAATTTTTTATGGATTTAGGGTGCACCTTCGTGGAGTTGTTTCCCATTATGACAACTTTGCTTACTCCAATTTGTGTGGGTTTTGAAAGTAGTATTATCATTTGGTGTTTTGTGTTGAAGGAGACTCACTTCTCCCTGTTGGTCTAGCATGCTTGATGGCTTATCTTTTGTTGTTCCTTAGATATGATTCATTCCAGCATCATGATGTTGCTTCTGGTATGTTTGCTCACCATCTCTAGAGATCACCTCATTTTGCATGATGATCCAGTCATTGCAATGGTATTAAATGGTGAGATATGGCTTTGAGCACCCTAGTGATTTGAGGCTTATTTCATATATGGATTACATCTTTCCTCATAGTAGGGATTAGCATGGTTTGAGCCCCATGGTGTGAGCACCCTAGCTTGATTAGGGTATTTTGGCATATGGAATATTTTTTTGAGATGACATGGTCTGCTCTCCTAGTGGAATGTTACTCTTCGGTGATCCTAGCCCTCTAAATTTTGATTGTGGTCTATTCATGGTAAATAGCTTGGATACCTATGCATAAGTATTTGCAAATGTATAGATCACTGCTCTGGAGAACGGAGGACGTGCTATGTTGTAGTTCGAAAATCTTATGACAACTAAAGAAGGCCTAAGGTTTGGAAGTTGAGGGTATTGATTTGTTCTTGTTCTACACCCTTAATAAGCAAGATGTTTTGTATTGTTGTCATATACCCCTGATGGGTCCTGATGACTGAGTAAAGTTGCATGTGATTGTATTCACTAAGTATAATGGATGCCTACTTTGTCAAGTTTTCAAAGATATGTATGCAGCAAGAAGTTATGGACAACCCCTAAGATTAATTGCTTCCACTGAAAGAAGAAACCCTAGCTCCTTAATGATGACGCTGACAAGATCGATGATATGGACTCCTTGATGATGAAAATTCCTTGATGATATGGATGAGATTAATTTCTTGATGACTTGAACAAGATTGACTGAACCTAAGAAGACAAAGGTCAAGAGGGAGCTAAGAGATAAGTACTTTCTTGATTGATTTTGTTATTGTTTCATTATGAATCTCTTGCCTTTGTATATCTTGCTTGGTTGTATTTGTTCTTCCATGGCCTCCTAGTGAGGATTGCAGGTACATAATGAAGACTGCCAGGGTTGAGGCAGCATATGAAGAAAGATGGAAGAACAAAGTTCCAAGAAGACTCGTGATTGGATGAGCCTTGGACTCGGAGAGAGCAAACAAGAACAGTAAAATTGAAGCATGTTTTGATCTATTTGACTTCCATGATGAAGATGGCTAGAAGTTTTGAAGAATGATGTAATGTCCCTAGTTAAATAAATTTTGCTAAGATGAGTTTCTATTTTTGCAATTGGGTGTTGGAAAAAAATTTGGCATGTTAAACTTAGGAAAAGTGGGTGGAGGGAGTCCCCACTTAATTTTTGGAGAGATGGAGGCCACCAAAATTAGAGAAAAGGAAAGATTAAATTGGTAGTGAGATGTGGGGCCACACAAAAAGGGGAATTCGAAACCCTTAGGAAAATCGAGCTAGGGAGAAGGAAGTTGAATTGGTGGGACCCACAAGGGGAGAAAAGGGGCAGCCAAGATAAAATAAAGGAGGAGGCATCATTTTGGGGTCTTTTGACAAATTGAATTTCTAATTTAGAGTACTCTTGAGCTGCTTAGCCAAGACTACCAGTGTTGCTTAGCACAAGGAGATTTTCGAGCAAAAATCTCAGCTCTTTCTTTGGTAGACTTAGAGTGCCACCCTAGGAGAGAATTTAGAGCTTACTGGAGAGGAGATTGCTAGAGATTGTGGGTTATTTCCAGCCACTAGCTTGAGGGGGACGCAGAACCAATAGTTGAGGGCAAAGCACCAAATTTGGGTAATTTTGGGAGATCAGAATTAGCCCAAAACATTTCTGGGTTTTGTTGGACTGGCATCCAAGATTCTGCTCCTAATTTTACAGAATTTTTGGAGGAGTTTTGGTGCCCCAAAACAGAACAAGTTAATTGGCAGCCAATTGGGAGGAGCAAGATCAAATTTGGGGTCCCAAGTGGTCGATAAATTTTGCCCAGCCCTTTCTAGGTTTTTGTGGGTTTGGTGAGAAGAATCTGGGGTTAATTTTGCAAAATTTTCCGGTCAGTATTTCTAGCAAAAATCAGTGTTACAATCAGAAGACCATAGCAGAAATTATTGGAGAAGCGCGCAATTCACTCTAGGATAATTTCCACCACTTGGGTCCATGAGATATTTTTGGGTTTGGTTGGGCATATTGAGAAGAGGCGCCAGCTAAAATTTCAGAATTTTCTGAGCACATTTGAGGCCAGTGCATCCATTTCCCTTCAGCAACAGCATCCAAATTTTCTAGGCAGAGCAGAGATTTCGTGGGTTGAGTCATTACAGCTTGTGGGCAGCTTACTCCCACGTGGGTTTGTCATTGCTTGCTATAGAAAGCTCAAGTGCCATTGTTCCACTCATTTTGTATCCAATTTTATCCAGAATTAATAAAATGACTCAACTTCCAGTTATTTTTCCTTGTGCAAAATTGTAATTTTGTGGATGTGTGTTAAATTTACGTGTTGTTCATAGTGCATGCCTCTTTTTACACTTAATATTTCCATTTAGGAATATTACAAATGATGTTGATCTGAATGTGTTGAAAAATGAGCCCGTGATTTTTTTTCTACTATGTATGTTTCTAACAAGGACTGAGGTCCTCTTCGTTTGGTGTATGATGAAGTTGATTGAAGATTTGTAAGATTGAAAGTATGGCACAAGCTCGGTAAAATCTCTCCTGAGGTTGTGGCATAATGGACTGTGATTCCATCGATAATTGTTTGAGGAAAAATTTGAAGAAGCAATGAGAATCTGTTGATTTGAATAATCCCTCAAATTGACTCATTGAAGGTCCTGATGCTTGAAATTGTTGACTTGTCTTGTTGCATGTAGCGCGATTGAAGGTATAAATGTAGTTGATTTGTGAAGTCGGTTGTTGATGTTTTCTTCTATAATAGGCCACTTATTGTCTATTAGATTCAATTGTGGTTGTTAATATTTTCTTTTGTAAGAAACCACTTGTTATCTATTGAATTGTTTGCTTTTGGGAGAAGCCCCAGCTGAAGTTGAATGAATAGCTAAATGTTGTTGTCTATTGGGAATGTTTCAAACAAAAAGAGCACATCAGGGTGTTATTTTAGCCTGGGATTTGCCATGATTTCCTAGATGAGCAGGAAGCAGAGATCTATTGCTCTTAGTACCACAGACGCAGAGTATATTGCAGCTAGTGTGGCTAGCTATGAGGCAAATTGGTTGCAGAAGCTCTTTGCAGCGTTGTTTGATCATATGCCAGATGCGACCATGATATACTATGATAATCAAAGCGGGATCAAACTTTCAGATAATCCAATGTTTCATGACAAGTCAAAGCACATCGAGATCAAGTAGCACTACATCAAAGATATGGTACAGAGAGGAGCAGTGAAGCTCCATCACATCTCAACAAATGAGAAAATTGCAGACATTCTTACCAAGCCTTTGTTGAAAGCGAAGTTCTTATTCTTCAGAGAGCAGCTTGCAGTGCAGGCAAATGAATCCCTCCTTGAGAGGGAACACTATTGATTGATAACACTAAACATATGCTCTTCTTCTAATCTTTCGACTAGCCATGGACTTGGTGGGGGGGGAAATAAGCAGCGAGGCCCCTGGGTACGAGGGTAATCTTTGAAGCCATGGACTTGGCTAAGTACATGCCCCAGTATGTATCCTGATTCCTACCTACAGGTCACCTTCGTTTCTTTATTGACCAAGGGCCATATTGAGATGGTTAAGCTTGTCAAAGTTGCCACCCATCTAGCCAGTGGGTGAGGAGACTTATGTGTGTGTGATCTTTATCAAAGTCGAACGCAACTGTCATGGCCTTGGTTAAGGTAAATTGAACTCCCTAAGTATTGAATGCAGGTGTCCTACCACTTGATCACTGAGGATCAAGTTGGGTGAGGATTAATTAGTGGATATAGGGTGTGTGTGATCTTTACCAAGGTCATTTATGGCTACCATGGACTTGTTTGTGGTAAATCGATCTCCCCTATTGTCATTGTGCATCATTCTTCCGAGACGAGATGAGATGAGATGAGATCTATTATATACTCCTTTAGGTCATGGACCTTGACTTAGAGACCATAGGGTGTGTGTGATCTTTACCAAGGTCATATATGATTTCCATGGGGTTGTGGTAAATCGATCTCCCCTGTCGTCAGTTCTAGATCATTCTTCTTCTATGGATCGAGACACCATTGTTCTGCTAAGATGTGATCTATGGTGCAACCTGAACAATAGCTCCCTGGATGAGAGGGAGTGTTGAGATTGGATTGTGATCTTATCTATGATGAGACATATACATACGAGAGAGAATGAATACCTCCCTGGCTAAGGGGGAGTATTGAAAATTATAGCCATGCTCAGTGTTTCTATCGTGTGTGAAGAAATGAAAATTTGAATTTATGTTTTGCCTCCAAAATATTTCAAAGTCAGTCTCACAATTATTTCAAGTTGGCTAGGCTCCAAAAGGCACCCATTCGACCTCCTTCAAAAGGCTATATAAAGGAGACCTCTCCTCCTCATTCACACACATCGAATTTGTCTTATCTATCTCTGATCCAGCGAATTTTAAAAGGAGAAAGGACAGCAGAAATTTCAGGAGGAGGGTTTGGGATTTCATCTTGTTCTTGGAATTGGTTTGGCTATTCTCTTGATGTTGTTTATAATGTATTGTTGAACTATGGACTCCCTCTCTCTCTCGTAAGGAAGAATTTATGGGTTTTCCCCTTGTTGGTTTTGCCTTGGCTTCAAGCCTAATTTCTGTCTTTTGTCTCATGGTTTCTTAGTTATTTCTTTTGTTTCTACTATGATTTACCACTGCTCTTTCATGCTTTTGAATGAATTTTCTTATAACTGCCTAATGAAGTAAAATGTTAATGCTAATAATGATTGTTTGAAGTTGTTATCTATATAAGAAAATTGTTCTAGCATTGCCCCAGTAAAATCAACATACAAGAAAAGAATAACCTAAGAAATCATAAGAAGTAATTATCAGTTTAGAAGACCCAAAAAAAAAATCAACACATCAATCATATGCCTTCCCCCCCATTTCACAAGAGCACATGAATGAAGGTGGGCTTCTGATCAAAAGGTACTATATTCACTTTGCAATCAGGTGCTTATGCTTGTTTGTACTTGGGCTTTGGCATGGATTATCGGATGACCTGGAAGGAGGGGTTTTGACTGTGATCTTGTTCCATCACATTAAATGGGGGCTTAATTTTTTATCCTAGTCCAGTAGGACCTCCCCTAAATGCCCAATGGGTATAGGAGGGGGCACTACTTGGGAAGCCCTGATTGAGATAGCATGTTCCATCTATCCCTATTCCATACCACTTTCCATCTTACATTATGAGCCCTATATTCCACCTCCATTCTTCGAGTTCAACTGAGCATTGGTTCTCTAGGATTTGGCACCCATACATCCTCATACCTTGGTAGGGCCCAGAACTTGGTCCTAGGAGGTTGATGCAGCTAAAAGAAAAGGAAAAGCATATATTGGCCATAAGAAAAATAAAGAAATAATAATATGGTCAAGGCATACACATTAGCATGTGGGGAACCCGTTATGGCCATCACTCGGTTCTTGAGCACCATATTGCTCCTATACATCATGAAAGGAACCCTTTCATGTCCCTGTTGAATGGTGTTGTCATTGATGCTAACATCAATCCTTGAATGCTTTTAATATTCATCTAATTTGCATTGATTGGAAGCTCCAAATGAAAAGAAGCCTTGGAAGGATAAGATGCCCCACATTTGATGAGGATTTTGGATGGAAAGATCAATGTGTTTGGACTCAAGACCATTTCCGTTTGATTCTCCTCGTCGTGCCGATTCTAAAGATATGTGGCATACCTCATGGTTCATCTCCGTTGGGGAGATATGCTCATTTAAAGTTGAAGCCCCAAAAGTTGGTCAAGGAGCCTCAAATTGAGTGTTATATGGCAGCTCTTCTATTGGTCAATTTTGGCATCTTAATTCAAGAAAATTAAATTAATTTATCTTATGCATCCTAGTCAAATCAGCTTGTAGCAAAGGAATGTCAAATTAATTAAAATGTGGAAGTCATGGTCAGCCTCCAAGGGAAATAATTTTGGCTCCAAATTTAAAATTTGACTTTTAAATATTTTCCCTCCCATTTGCATAAGTCAACGTCAATAAGAGCCCCTCTTCTTCACTATAAAAGGTGATACGATTTCTCCACAAGTGAAAGTATCAAATGCAGATCTAGTGCAAGTTATCTTTGTAACCATCAATGGCTTTGTGTAGTCTTAGAGATCTGAAGTGGGTCGAATTTTTGGTTTTGTTTTGAAGATTTTTTCATGAAATTTTTTTGTAGATCAAATTGCACTCTTGAGGTCATTCAACCTCATTATAACAGAGCATCTTTGAGATTTGTTTGATGGAGTTTCGTTGTTTTTCATGGCCTTGAGGATCTGCCATAGAAGACCTTTCTCAAACCTCTTTTTATTGACATATTAGTGGAGAATTTGGAGGCCCCTGAGGCCATCCTTGGCCTGCCTGAGGCTCGCACCTGCACTATTCTTAGGCTCCTTCACTATGCAAAATCTCGGCCTATAATTGTGATATTTGATTGTAGAATGGGGTTAGGGCATGCATCTCAGTGATCACTATATATTTGTCTGAGATTTGGAGCAGAGCATTTGTGGATTGTTGGAAGGTCTTTGGCTAAGCAAACTTCACTGAGATATCTCAGCCCTAATGCAAGCAGACATATCCATCTTCATTGTGACTTTCTAAGGCATCCATCCGAGCTCTTGTCAAGTGTGTTCTCATCGTTTCTCTTGATCAGAGTTTCGACCTAATATTTGTGACATGACCGTGACATTCTTCAAGCATGAGACCTCCTTTTAATGGCGAAATCTGATATAAGTTTGACAAAGGTAACTCTCCATTTTCGGTAAGGCTTGTCCAACCCATTTTGTATCAGCTTGGTGGTATATATGGTTTGTTGTAAGGGCATACATCTTTGTTGAGGGTTTGAAGGGTTTGCTTATCTTTCTATCACAAGATGTTGGGTTATTTGGTGACAACATTCAGTGTAATTTTCAAAACTTTATGTATAAACCTCGTTGCATTAAGGTCTAATCTGAGGATTAATTCGCATTAAGACTGAGACCTATCTCAAGCCTGTTAATTTTTGTAGCATTGGATATATTCTAGACACGAAATTTGGTGGAGAGGCTAGAATACATGAGATCTCCAAAACCCAGAAATCGTTTCTGGAAATTCCACCTAGAAATGACTTAATTAGATTATTAACAAGTTTTTAAATATTTCCTAAGTTTAAACTTAGGGAATATGGTTAATTAATCATAATTACTTAAGTCAAGGTGTGAATCATCTAGAAATTCACACGAATCGACTCCAAGATGATCCTAGCCATTGATTAAGTTTTAATCTTGGTCATTGGTCCTCCAGCAATGGATTATAAGAGGAAGTCGATGGGCACTTGGAGAAGATACTTTTGTAGTTCGATTTTCTTGGCAAATCGATTTCCAGAGAGCAGCAACAGTTGTCAGAGAGCCAGAGATCGACACAGGGTCAATGAGGAGCAGAGACAGTGATCTGAAGGAATTTTACTAGATCCGAAGAGGCAGCAACAAGGAGTCGAGTTATCCCTAGTGAGGCAACGCAGAGGACTTCGTAGTTGCTTCAGAAGCAATTCGATTTTGCTGGAGAGAAATTCGTTTTTAGTTACAAAGGCTGGGCAAAGGGTCCAGAGTGTCGAAGAAGCGATTTCCTCAACAGAGACAGGGAGAACGATTTCATCAAAGGCAACTCAAACGCTAGACATTATAGGGTTTGCGCAGAGCAGTGAAGAGGCTAACGCAGAGGATCTAGGAGGATGAGTTTTCTGAAGAGGAGTTGTGTCAAGATTGCTTATGGAAGAAGGGTAATTTCCTTAAATAATTTTGGCCAGATTTACTTCTTGTTTGGATTGCCAGCTGGGCATCCATAGATTGTACTCAAATTTCACTGTTGCATAATAAAATAAAACCCTCATCTACTGCATCGGTTTTCCCAAGTTGGGTTTTTCCGAGGACAATTGTCCAAAAATTACAGTGTCATTTTTATGTGTGTGCTACTATTTTCTCAACTTCCAGCGCTATTATTTCCGCAGTATTTTATTTGTGAAGGTTGCAGTGTGATTTATTTGACATTTGTCATAGCAGATAAATTGTTAAAATATTTAACAATTAGAAAAATAAATTCTAGTTGTTGCAATAGGATTTCATATTTGGAATTTTCACAAAACCTCCTTTCCAAAGAATATTTCAAGGTTGATCTAAGTATTATGGACAATTTCCATTTCAATATTGTGGCATCCCTATTCAGAAGGTTGAACTTCATGCATAACAATGTTTTAAAACTCCAATTTGGGTTCGGAACCGGCCAAGGGTCGACCCCGACTCTGACTCTGACTCGGTATCGACTCAGCCGATTTGATTTCAATAACTCGGTCCTTATAAAAAATATATTAAATATTTTTTTTTTTTTATGAAAAAACATAATTTTAAAGATTTTCATTCATGTTTCCAAACACAATGCATTAGAATATAGAGAGAAGGCAACATACGATCAAAGTAGGCTCATGAATATATCCATTATATCAAAATGGCACCCAGTGCACTGTCCAATACATACACGATATAGAGATCAAAACAAAAACACATAACTAAGGCGGCTCTAAATGGCATCTACAACAAAAGTAAATTGTAAAACATCGCTAGGCACCAGTACTACTGGCTACCGCTAATCTCCCCAGTGAAGCTTCTAAGTTCTGCCTCCAAAGCTTTATAGTGATACCTTGGGTTCAGAAAAAACCCAACTACATGTATAGGGCGATGGAATTGATTATTCCATCTTTGAACAATGATTTCCCAAATGGGCCCATACTTAGCCACTCCATCATTGTATGTTGCCTTTATTTGCTCCTTTGCTTGATCCATAGCCTCATAAATGAAGCCCATAGCCAATCTTTCCCCATCCATCATCCGCAACACCTTAACAAACTAGCCAAGGGTCTAACTCGGTCGGCTCGGTCGACTCGGTCAACTCAGTCGGCTCGGTTCGGTCGGCTCGATTCGGCTGCTCGATTGGCTCGGCTGAATCCGATTCTATTCAGCGGAATTTTAAAACTCTGATGCATAAGGGTTGTTCTCTATTGGATGCATTTTGTATAGCATATTTTTACTATAAATTTGCAAACCATTCTCGAGTGTCTTCAAAGGTTTATCAAGCTCCAGCCTATTAAAGTATTTGACCTAACCCTGATCAATTTCTAAGCATAGGAGCCTTATCTTATGAGCAGTAGGAACCTTATATTAAATGCACGAAAGAGGGCCAAGAGGAGCATCAGTGTTTTGAAATCTAAGGCAAAGTATTGACTACAAAGGGTGGATAAGGATCAAATCAATGACTAACAACTTCATACATCAATGGCATACGTGCATCGATAGAATTAAGGCAAGGTCAGATTAGCAGAATGGAGGGCATCTTCAAGCACAACTGTGGCATCCTTTGCATCACCACCCTTAAGGTATGAAACTTGTTGTATGAATTGATTAAAGCATCTTCAAGTTTTATAATCAGAAGTAAAGGTAGATCTATAGTTCTGGCGATTGGAAAAAGTTTGGCTTATCTCTACATATCTAAAGCAATCCAAGGGCATGTCTCTCATCTGCAAATGAATCAAGGTATGAGATAAGTCTTGTAGATTGTTCAATTTTATGTTAGAGCAAGATTTGTAGCAAATCTTCAAAAAGCAGTTGATGATGATTGATATTACATCACTCCATCAACTAAGGATCATTTGAGAAGTCATATATCCATGATGTATCATTGAATGAATATACATAAAGCATATGTTGTTGGACTAGAATATGCCCTTGAAGTCTGAGAAATATACTATTAGGGTTTCATCTCATCTTAGAAGAGAGAGATATGGTTGACAATAAGCTTGTGTTTATAAGTTGTATTGATGGGCAGAAAGGTTTGGTCACAGTGTAAAGTTTGAGGCAAAATATGTATGTTGCAGTAAGTTCAAATTGATGCCATGTCTTAGTTGTTGCAATAACCAGAGTTGATTGTTGAACTATAGTTTGCTTGATTGAGCCTTCTATACATATACCATTATTGTTGTACCTTGAGAGTACTGAAGGATGTACTGTTGAACTAGATGATATTGCAGTTGTGGAAGTCTTGTTGAAGCTAGGGTTTTCTCTTTTGAATAGAGGAAGTTATAATTGTTGCTGACAACCTTGTGCCAGTATCGCAAATCAACAAAGTTAGCAGAGTGTCTTGATATTATTTATTTTTCTATTGAGCTCAGGTTGATCCAGTCTGAAAATATATGAAACATGGTCCACTGTGGTGAATTAAAGGTCGAAGCCTTCATGGCAAGTAGTGGCTTGTTGTGCAGGGTGGCAAGGTGTTGCAAAGCAGAGAGTGGAGTCTCCTTCAAGTTGGAGCCTGAGAACACTTCAGGGTGGTAGGGTGGTGCTAGGGCAGGTTGGAGCTTGTGCAAAGTGTTGGAGCATCCTTTCAGTCGGAGTTGGTAAAGCCAGGGCATTGGAACATCCTTCCAATTGGAGCTAGTAAATCAAGGCATTGGAACATCCTTCCAAATAGCGTTGGTAAGCCAGCGCATTCGAATGTTCTTTCAGTTGGAGCTAATAAATCAAAAGGTTGGAGCCTCCTTCCAGTTGTAGCTAGAGAATCCTGGAAGTTGGAACTTCCTATTGATGTAAACTTTAAAGACCTATATTAAGAAGAATTCGGTGGTTTTTCTCCTAGAAGGGTTTCCACCTAAAAATCTTGGGTCTACTATCTTTGATATTGTGCATTGTTGAATGGTGTTGTTGATTTAGGTTTTGATGATGCTAATGTTAATTAATGCTCTAAAGATTAAAAATTAACTAATTGAAGTGAAATATTGATCCACCCCCTAGTATTTCCAACAATCCCAACCCCAATGGGCAATGAGCTACCTCATCATTAAGGGGTAATACAACTAATATACATCATACAAAGCAAGCTCTAACCCTTTGAGCTACAAGCAGTAATACAAAGAAAAATCAAGAAAAAGCAAAAGACGCACAAGAGGTGTGGAAAAACTAAGGCCAGGTTGGTAACTCATGCATCCGTGATTGCTCCCTCTCACATCTATACACTCAGGATGTGGATCCCCATCATGTTGGTCCCTTTGACCATGGTACTTGGCCATGAAGTCTTCTCCCATCTGTTAACATCATTGTTCACATGACACCTACTGATTAAAGGGTGGACTAAGGAAATCTCACTTCCCCTTGGGGGCTGGAAACACCTAATAGGGTTGTCCTTTAGCCACTCCTACCTCCGGAGGTAACACCATTATGAGTTCAAAGCCCCAAATTTGGAAGGCAAGCCTTGTTTGAAGTGTCAAATAGTCCATTATTTTCAAGCTTGGTCCACTTAAATGCAAAAATGACTATTGTACATGATGATTTGTTGCTTTCACAAGACTTTGTGATGTGATCGTTAAGTGGTTCCACAACTATGACCTAGGCAACTTAATTGGGGCCTAGGCCTCTAGAGGAGCATATTGATACTCACAAGTGGAGCGTTGATAACCTTCGGTCTCTGAGCAGTAGCAACATGACATTTGCACCCCTAGACACCTCTTGCACCCCAGACATTCTACCACTTTGCACATTATTTGACAATTCTTCAAGATGACATACACTAGGCTCAACATGCCCATGGTCGGCCTTAGCAATCTAGAGATATGGCAGTTGATCCAAAATGCAGATAACGATGGTCTCACCTTTTTAGACATTGGAGGGCTTGTAGGACCTAGAAAGCCCTCAACATCACGTTGCCCTGTTGGAGAGCTAAGAGAACACATTCTGACCCTCAAGATGAAATTTGGGCCCACGGAGAGATTTTGACAAAAGTGTGAAGTCCAACCTTCACATCATGATTTTAGAGGGCTTCTACACCACTCATTGCACCCTCATCCCTTAATGCATGCCCTAGAGAGGCTCACACATGGATGACATCAACTTTTTCAGCTCTACAGCTCACACGTATGGGCAAATTTTGATGTTTTTATCTAAGCTAGTAGGTTGACTTGTGACCTAGCTTGTTATTGTAGCATAATTTAATGTTTTAGGGGCCCCTAGGCTAAAATTGACATTAGTACTCATATAAATAGAGGAAAGATTCATTTGTAACTCATCATCAAACACACTTGGAATTTCAGCCTCTTGTGTATTTTGACTTTCTTATCTTGTGGAGAATTCAAATCTATGAACGCATTTTGACATTTGGAGCTGATCCGTTTGTCTTTGGAGCTATTGTCTTGGATCAATGAATGGATTTCATGCATGTTATCTTGTAAGTGAGCATTTTATTGTATAAATATTTTCTATATGTCTAATATATGGAATGTTTTGAATCTAGGGTCTTCTATTGAGCCCTAAAATATTGAAAATTTGTTTAATAGAATCTAGATATCACTATTCCATACATTACTCATGAATAACATGTGAATGATATCCTAGTGGTGAACTTTGATTAGCTCTCTCATAAATCTCCTTGATTCATTGCATAGGTAATTGCTAGGGTTGTTGATGTTAGGGCATGAATTATCATTCCTACTTAGCAACTTTTGGCTATCCTATCAATTCATAGACTCCGTACTCCTAAGGAACAAGGCATTGGCCTCCCTTGTTGTTGATCAAATCTATTTTTCATCCATAAGCTATCCACATTTTTATCTTGACCTAATTCAACCCCCTCAAGGCCAAGCATCCAAGCTAGGGCTTCGTATTGTTGGAATTTCTAAGTCTGACACGTTAGAAACTCTTCATGTACTTTACTGATTTATTCCTACCTACTTGTTCTGTTAATTAACAAGTTATTTACCATGTAAATACTGGAAATAAATACAAGTACATGCTCAACACATTACAGATCATCAACTGAAGGAAATAGAAACAAGCACACAGGTGACACCGTTGATTTTGGACTAATGTCCCTAGAAAAACCCAATGCGGGAAAACTGGTGCAGCTATCTGAGGGTTTGATTTATTAAGCAGTTTCATAAAACAATCTGGGTGCCAAATCCGGCTCACCCAATAGAGAAAAATCTTGGCAATAGTACCTCTCTAGTCGGAAGCAGATATCCCGGCTGAAACCCTGGATAAACACTCCGACAGCTCCACAGCTCCAATCTGCCCCATGAAGCCCCAGCGTCGACCTCTAGGGACTACGTCAGCCTCTCTCTGGCCCAACGTTAGCCCAGTGTCACTCTGGCTTTGCCTGCGTCAGCCTCTGGAAGCACTGCATCAACCCTCTGGCCCTCTGCGTCACCCACACTAGCCCTCTGAGGCAATGCGTAGCTCCTGGTTGCCTCTGCGTGAGCCCTGTTTGGCTCTGCGTGAACCCTTGGCTGCTTCTACGTCCCTCTCCGACTACTGCGCTGATTCTCCCGGTGCTATCTCTACCTCTTTGCTTATGTATTCACTATCCCTCAGCTACAACTCTGATCACTCTCTCAACTTTCTCAGCAAACCCAGCCCCAAAAAGTCGAAATCTTGATCTCTTGGTGTGTTCTCCAAGTGACCCTCAAGCCTCCTCTTATACTTTTCTCGTTGACAAATCAACAGTCAAGATTAAGTCCCTAATATCAACAGCTAAGATTTAGATCTGGCTTGATCCATGACTGTTGAACCATTCTAACACAGTTTTATATTAATTCATATTAATATTTTAGTTTCTGTAAGTTTAGACTTAGGGACTCCATCAAAATATTAAATATTTTAATATCTCCTAAATTGTTTTAAAATCTGCCCAAACCCTTTCTGGGTATTGGAGATCTCATGTGCCTTAGCCTCTCCACCAATTTTTGTGGCTAGAGCACATCCGATGCTACCCCAAATCAACACTCCCTCTTAGCGAGGACTGTGCTCTAGTAATACTCCTCACTGAGTATCACCCTGATCATCCGGCATCGGTCCCTGTGCTAATGCTAGGCATGCTGCCCATCATATGCATTGTTGTATCCTGTACTGCTACCCATGGCCCTACCACTGCCACTGCTGCCTCCATACTGCAACTCCCTCTACATCCGTGTTGTTGCCCATGGCCCTGCCACTACCACTGTTGCATCTGCACTGCAACCCCTCTCATCATTAAGCAGTTTCAGAATACAATCTGGGTGCCAAATCCGGCTCACCCAACAGAGAAAAATCTCGGCAGTAATACCTCTCTACTCGGAAGCAGATATTCTGGCTGAAACCCGAGATAAACACTCCGGCAGCTCCACAGCTCCAATCTGCCCCACGAAACCCCAACGTCAGCCTCTAGGGACTGCGTCAGCCTCTCTCTGGCCCAGCGTTAGCCCAGTGTCACTCTAGCTTGGCCTGCATCAGCCTCTGGAGGCATTACGTCAGCCTTATGGCCCTTTGCGTCACCCGCGCTGGTCCTTTGAGGCACTGCACAGCTCCTGGCTGTCTCTGTGTGAGCCCTGGCTGGCTTTGCGTGAACCCTTGACTACTTCTGCGTCCCTCTCTCCGGCTACTGCGTTGATTCTCCCAATGCTATCTCTGCCTCTCTGCTTCTATATTCATTGCAACTCTGATCACTCTCTCAACTTTCTCAGCAAACCCAACCCCAGAAAGTCGGATTCTTGATCTCTTGGTGTGTTCTCCAAGTGACCCTCAAGCCTCCTCTTACAATTTTCTTGTTGACAAATCAACGGCCGAGATTAAGTCCCTAATCAACGGCTAAGATTAGATCTGGCTTGATCCATGACTTTTGGACCATTCTAACATAGTTTTATATTAATTCACATTAATATTTTAATTTCCCTAAGTTTAGACTTAGGGACTCCATTAAAATATTAATTATTTTAATATCTCCTAAACTATTTAGAATCTGCCCAAACCCTTTCTGGGTATTGGAGATATCATGTGCTTTAGCCTCTCCACCAATTTTCATGGCTAGAGCACATTCGTTGCTACTTCAAATCAACAGGTATGAATTTATAGGAGAGGAATTTTTGGTGTTGGAGAGTCTAAATGCCAAAAGATAGTGGTTGCCACAAAATCACTTATTTTGGTAGACATTCACTTCAATTTCATACATAAATTTATTTGCCTAGGTAAACCCTAGTTTGGTGTTGCTTCAACTTAGGGGCTTATTTGAGGGTTTCATGAGCCCTTATTTTCTTGGAAACCCTTTCTCCTCACCTTGACCTTAGGCCATCCTGATTCTCAACCTTTTAATTAAACCATAGGTCTTGTGTGCATAATTTTGCGCTCTTCAAGGAAAGTGAATTGCCCTAAACTTTTGATTGGAACCTTCTATTGAAGTTGTGCCTTTCCTTGAGAAGCCCTTAGGTCGCCTCATCTCTGAAACCTAAAATATCTATTAGGTGTCCATACATATAATGGGACTCCTGCCATCCATGAAAATCCAGAAAGAGCAGGGGGTTTTGGCTGTGGTGACATTGGGCCACTACCCCATTGTCGTCTCTTGGTCTAGTAATAGCCTTGTAGGGTACCCCTCTCCAAGGACTGCTAGATTTTGCAGCAACAGGACCATACACCAATGCCTTATCCTACTACTATTTTTGGGGCATATGGGTCAACTAAGGACTACACTGAGGAAACGCAAGTTGATCTAGGGCAATATATAAGGCCATCCACTACGAAACCAAGAAGATCCACCCAATATCTTACAAAATCCAATAGGTTCAACGTAAAATTATCCACTAAAATTCCCTAGGGTTTTCAAGAAGTGATTTGTCCAATAGAAACCATGTGCATGCACCATCCCCATTAGACAAATACAATTACACTTAAATCATCCATCAATTAATCCAACAAGATTAGATAGACCATTTACTCATAAAATAAAGATCATCCATCAAACCCTAGCCATGAAAATCCATAGAACATGCAAGGTCATCCACCTAGTTATGACTCTAGCCTGAAATTTCCCTAGAAAATCCCTGAAGGGAAAACTAGTGCAGCAAACGAGGGTTTTATTATTATTAATCTTCGGCAATTTAACAATACAATGATCTGTTTGCCTCTTATTGGCAAAGCTTTGGCAAATAATGATCTCCACTGTCAAAATATATTGGAGATGTTGTCGCTTCACTTGCACACCTAGGTTAGTGTGGTAAAAATCCTCAACCCCATAAGGTGTGTTCTCGATGGCAAACTCAAAGAAGGGGTTGTCACCTAATTCCCAACTCTCTCTGTTAAATCTCTCTGCTAGTTAAGCTAAGAGGGGTGGTCCCTAAGGAAGGTTAATGAAGTGAAGTGTGAGGCTCTAGGAGACTAATATTAATGGAAATACTTATCAAAGATAACTTGATCTCAAGATGTAAACAAGCAAGTAAATATTTCAGAAATATTCAATGATTCATTCAAAAGATAAAGAATACATACCAGTGCTTAAACAAATTATTGCTCAAAGTAAACGACAAATACTTGTTCAAATGGAAATTCAAAGTACAATGATAAGAAATCCTACAAAACCAAAGTTAGATCTTGTGAAAGCAACAAATCATCATGTACAATAGTGACCTTTGGTGCCATGCACCAAAGGTCACTATCATGTCAAGTTACTTCCATATCAAAGGTCATTGTTATGTCAAGATCACTACCATATCAAAGGTCACTGTCATACAAGGTTACTACCATATAAAAGGTTACTCTATCACATATAATTATCACAACCATGTTGTCATCACAAGTATCATTGTCAGCATATCTCACTATCATAACCAAAGGTATCTTTGTCCAAAATGTTACTGTCATAAACATAGGTACCAATTGCCATAGATCTTGTGCCTCATCACTATCATTATCACTGTCAAGGGTGCAGACATCATAGCCATTGAACACTGTTAAGAGAATAGATAATACAACCAAGTATAATGGTCATTCATCACTGTCGAGCGAGCAGATGTTACAGCCATATACCATTGTCCATACATCAAAGGAAAAGGGTACATATTCGAGTCACTAAGATAGATGCAAGCCACCGAAATGAATATATGAACCACAAAGATACATGCGAGCCATAGAGGTACATATGCGATCCACTGAGATAGAATGTGAGCCACAAAAAATGAATATGAGCCACAAAAAAGACAAGCCACAAAGATAAGAATGTGAGCCACGAAGATAAGACTGCAAGCCATAGAGATGCGAGCCATAGAGAATACAAGCCACTGTAAATGCAAGCCACAAAGATGTTAGCCACAGAAAATAAGAATGTGAGCCATAGAAAATGTGAGCATCAGAGATGCGAGTGGCAAGCCACAGAAAATAAGAATGCGAGCCATAGAGATGCGAGCCACAAAGATGACAATATGAGCCACATAAATTAGATACCTCAGAAGTAAGCATGTAATGTGACAAATGGAGGAATATTGACGCCTATTTATAGTTGATCCTTTGTGCGAAGGGTCACCACCTTTGGGCAAGTTGACTTAAACCATTATGAGGCCAACTTGTTAACTTTGGAGGGAAAAGAACACAAATTCAAATTCGCTAATAGAGGCCAACATTGATACTTTCCCAATAAAGTATATAACATCAAACAATAATGGATAATAATTTCCTTTCATCAAAATTCAATTCTCTTTTAGGGCAAGATGGATTTTACTTGGGGTAATTGTATCTCTCTTGGAGAAATTCATCCCAAAGTTGCCCCAAATTTCAACATTTTGCACCTCTCAAAAACTTGCCTTAAGTGACTGTTGATTTTTCTAGCTGCGAAAGGTCTTCTTCTAGCTTTGTGCCTTACCATGGGGAAGACTTTCATTTGCCTCTTTGGGTGCTTGCATGCAAGGTGTAAATGATTTTTGATTTCTTTCTTGAGCTTAACTTAGGAAAATTTCAATAGCTAATTATTGAGAACTATTAGGCCTAAGTCTAATGATAAGTAAGTTACTTTATTTGAGTGACTTAGATGATATAATCTCAACTGTTGATCTCAAGTGATCTTAGGATTTAATTCTAGTCATTGATCACTTAGGAAATTAGGGTTAGGGATTTGGCCTAATGAAATCATTAGATAAGCCTAATGCTAAGGTGAAAGACACATTATTATTGTTGAACGCTTGAGCAAGAGAATTTCTCAAGAGGGAGGCACGACTTGACCGAGGAGGAAGAGGAGAAATTTGCTTAGAAGATTTTAGTAGCAATTCAGAGGAGACGAGTTGGAGAGAGAGAGAGGGCCTAGAAAAGCAAGAGAAGGAAGGCGAGTTTGCTAAAAGGAGGCTGAGTCGACATGTGCACCAACAACAAGTTAAGCCCACACATCCGACAGCAAGAGTGCCATACAATAGGCCAAAAATTCTTGTAGACCAATTTCTTCTAGTTGAGAGTTAATTTCTAAGGTCGATTTTAGGAGAAGGCCAAGTTATAGGTTTCCTTGTAGTAGTAAAATTTCTATGTATAATTTTCTCTACAAGTTTAACCCATATTTTCTAGATTTTAATAAAAGTGATGGAGAATTGCTTGGGTGAAGTTTCTATTCTTGCATCTTGTTGCATGTCTAATTTCCCACAATTATTTTCCGTTGCATATTATTTTCTAAGTTAATATACCAGTGCATTTATTTTATCAACAATTTCAAAATTTATCTAAGATAAATATTTTTCAACTTTTGTTTAAATTGTTGAAATAAAATCGATCAAAGTTGGTATAAAGAATTTAACATGGTATCAGAGCTTTAAAACTATGAATAAGGGAGAGCAGTGATTTTGACCACAATTTATTTTTTAGGGTTTTGTGGCTAAAGCAGATCTAGTAATATGGCATCATTAAATCTAAGGTATGAAGACAAGTTGCAGGGGGCTAGAAATTTCAATCCATGGAAGGAGAGGATCACCATTGTTCTTATCGAAAATGGCTTTTGAGAAATGACAAGCACAAAGATTCAAGTTCCTTCGAATGCTACCCAAGCAACTGAACATAAGATGAAAGGTATAAAAGCTAGAGGCATTATTTTGGACAATGTGAAGGATCACGTGATCCCTCATAACAGGAAAGGATACAACACATAAGATGTGGATGGACTTGACCAACCTATACCAAAATAATAAACACTTGACCTCAGTCAAGTCCTTCTCCACCTTCGGTTGTGACGCTAACTCCCCACTCCCACTCGAATGTTTCCTTTGCTCTTCACCATCATACCAACAAGAGCGAGGTCCTCCTCACCTTTCTGCTCGTTAGCCTCGGCCTTTGATTTCTCCCCCATCTCCACTTAGATGTAGTCATCCCATAGCCTATCAAATGAGGGTTGGTTCTCTCAAGCACAAATTCCTTTTATAAATGGATCTTGTGTCTCTATGAAGTCGTTCAGCACCACTTTCATTATGTGTTGTCCACTTTTTCCCCCATTGCTGCAAGTTGATCTCGAATCTGATTGATCTTCATCAAGTAACTCATCACTAAGTCAGATCTAGCCATCTGTGTAGAGTCTAGACCGAAGCTTATCCCTCAACACCATTTTCTTGTTAATAGTCTTGTTGTGGTATAGACCACCAAAGCATCGAACACCTCTTTGGCTAACTTCTCCTAGGCCAAGTGAGGGATCAAATGGTCCTTCATGGTATCCAAGAGCACCCTTTATGCCTTTATCTTCCTCTTTCGTTGGGTAGCCTTCTTTTTGGCATCTGTCAACTTTGAGATAATTTCTCAACAATCTCCCATAGATTGTTTTTGTTGAGAACCAAGGTGACCCTAGCCTTCCAAGGTAGGAAATTTGAGGCTCCATCCAACCTATCTTCAAACTGAAGACCCACTACAGTCATCTTACCAGATGTTGCCAAAGACGTGCTCTAAGTCCTGAGCGCACTTAACTAAAAAAGTACCTAGCCCTTTAAGCATTCAAATATGTTGCCAATTCCTTCACTGGTATGGTCTCCCTCTCTCCCTCTCAAGGTTGACCTCCGCCAACCCTAGTGGTTGGCAACACTACACTCTGGCACCACTCTACACCCTTGTATAGTCACTAGCCTCTCAACTTCTTGTTGGCCACTATGTCTCGTAGCTACTCTGGGACATCGGAGCCCCTTTGTTGTCATGCCAACGGCTACTCCTTGCTATGAAGCTTCCTTTACCTCTGAAAACTCTGGTGGTGGCCTCAATTCTAGTACTATATGTCCTTCTGCCTACTTCGTCGTCTGGCTCAACTAGCCTAAACCTCCCTGTGCGTTGTCAGCTCCTTTTCTTTGTCGGATGGTGACTGTAATTTTCAACGGCAACTCCTCAGTGGCAACTCCTCAGTGGCAACCCCAACATTTCACCGCACCCTAGTGCCTATTCTATCTGACCACCTGGCTATGGTTTCTCATCCCATGCTCAGCCACGCCCGCCTACAAACCCCGAGACCACCTACGTGCACTATTGTTAGTCAATGCGGCCTATACCCCTACACTGCAACAGCAATAGCTCCTCCTTCAACAATCCTTTGCAACAACTCCCAACAAATTCATCTCATGAGCTACTATCTACATGTGCAACCCTCCGTCGTCTCTCCTCATCGACCCACAGATGGGTTTTGTTGGCCCTAACAACTGACAAGCTTGTCAGTTGTTAACCTTTTCCTTTTTTTATTTTTTTTTATATATTACCTTAACCTTTATTCAATGCCATACGAAATTTTCCAACAATGAAATTTTTGCCTCATGTCTCAAACCTAGAATACCTATTAGGTGTCCATACATATACTGGGATTCCTGCCATCTGTGAAAATCCATAAAGAGCGGGCAGTTTTGGCTGTGGTGACAGAGGGCTACTACCCCATTGTTGTCTCTTGGTCTAGTAATAGCCTTGTAGGGTACCTTTCTCCAAGGACTGCTAGATTTTGCGGCAACAAGGCCATAGACTAATGCCTTATCCTACTACTATTTTTGGGGCATATGGGTCAACTAAGGACTACATTGAGGAAAGGCAAGTTGATCTAGGGCAATATATAAGGCCATCCACTACTCAACCAAGAAGATCCACCTAGTATCTTACAAAATCCAATAGGTTCAAGGTAAGATTATCCACTAAAATTCCCTAGGGTTTTCAAGAAGTGATTTGTCCAATAGAAACCATGTGCATGCACCATCCCCATTAAACAAATACAATTACACTTAAATCATCCATCAATTAGTCCAACAAGATTAGATAGACCATTTACTCATAAAATAAAGATCATCCATCAAACCCTAGCCATGAAAATCCATAGAACATGCAAGTTCATCCACCCAATTATGACTCTAGTCTGAAATTTCCCTCGAAAATCCCCAAAGGGAAAACTAGTGCAGCAAATGAGGGTTTTATTATTATTAATTTTCAACAATTTAAGAGTACAATGATTTGTTTGCCTCTTATTGGCAAAGATTTGGCAAATACCGATGTCCACTGTCAAAATATAATGGAGATGTTGCCGCCTCACTTGCACACCTAGGTTAGTGTGGTAAAAATCCTCAACCCCATAAGGTGTGTTCTCGGTGGCAAACTCAAAGAAGGGGTTGTCACCTAATTCCCAACTCTCTCTATTGAATCTCTCTCCTAGTTAAGCTAAGAGGGGTGGTCCCTAAGGAAGGTTAATGAAGTGAAGTGTGAGGCTCTAAGAGACTAAGATTAATGGAAATACTTATCAAAGATAACTTGATCTCAAGATGTAAACAAGCAAGTAAATATTTGAGCAATATTAAATGATTCATTCAAAAGATAAAGAATACATACCAGTGCTCAAACAAATTATTGCTCAAAGTAAACGACAAATACTTGTTCAAATGGAAATTCAAAGTACAATGATAAGAAATCCTACAAAACCAAAGTTAGATCTTGTGAAAGCAACAAATCATCATGTACAATAGTGACCTCATGCACCAAAGGTCACTATCATGTCATTTATTGTCATATCAAACGTCACTATCATGTCAAGGTAACTTCCACATCAAAGGTCATTGTTATGTCAAGATCACTACCATATCAAAGGTCACTGTCATACAAGGTTACTACCATATCAAAGGTTACTCTATCACATATAATTATCACAAACATGTTGTCATCACAAGTATCATTGTCAGCATATCTCACTGTCATAACCAAAGGTATCTTTGTCCAAAATGTTACTGTCATAAACATAGGTACCAATTTCCATAGATCTTGTGCCTCATCACTGTCATTATCACTGTCAAGGGTGCAAACATCATAGCCATTAAACACTGTCAAGAGAACAAATAATACAACCAAGTATAATGGCCATTCATCACTGTCAAGGGAGCAGATGTTATAGCCATATGTCATTGTCCATACATCAAAGGAAAAGGGTATAAATTCGAGTCACTAAGATAGATGCAAGCCACTGCAATGAATATACGAACCACAAAGATACATGTGAGCCATAGAGGTACATACGCGATCCACTGAGATAGAATGTGAGCCACAGAAAATGAATATGAGCCACACAAAAGGCGAGCCACAAAGATAAGAATGTGAGCCACGAAGATAAGAATGCAAGCCACAAAGATGCGAGCCACAGAGATGCAAGCCATAGAGAATGTGAGCCACAGAAAATGCAAGCTACAAAGATGCGAGCCACAGAAAATAAGAATGTGAGCCATAGAAAATTCGAGCTGTAGAGATGCGAGTGGCAAGCCATAGAAAATAAGAATGTGAGCCATAGAGATGCAAGCCACAAAGATGAGAATATGAGCCACAGAAATTAGATACCTTGTAAGTAAACATGTAATGTGAGAAATGGAGGAATATTGACGCCTATTTATAGTTGATCCTTTGAGCGAAGGGTCACCACCTTTCGGAAGGTTGACTTAAACCATTATGAGGCCAACTTGTTAACTTTGGAGGGAAAAGAACACAAATTCAAATGCGCTAATAGAGGCCAATATTGATACTTTCCCAATAAAGTATATCACATCAAACAATAATGGATAATAATTTCCTTTCATCAATTCTCTTTTAGGGCAAGATGGATTTTACTTGGGGTAATTGTATCTCTCTTGGAGAAATTCATCCCAAATTTGCCCCAAATTTCAACATTTTGCACCTCTCAAAAACTTGTCTTAAGTGACTGTTGATTTTTCTAGCTGCGAAAGGTTTTCTTCTAGCTTTGTGTCTTACCATGGAGAAGACTTTGATTTGCCTCTTTGGGTGCTTGCATGCGAGGTTTAAATGATTTTTTATTTCTTTCAAGCTTAACTTAGGAAAAGTTCAATAGTTAATTATTGAGAACTATTAGGCCTAAGTCTAATGATAAGTAAGTTACTTTATTTGAGTGACTTAGATGATATAAACTCAACTATTGATCTCAAGTGATCTTAGGATTTAATCCTAGCCATTGATCACTTAGGAAATTAGGGTTAGGGATTTGGCCTGATGAAATCATTAAATAAGCCTAACGCTAAGGTGAAAGACACATTATTATTGTTGAACGCTTGAGCAAGAGAATTTCTCAAGAGGGAGGCACGACTTGACCAAGGAGGAAGAGGAGAAATTTGCTTAGAAGATTTTAGTAGCAATTCAGAGGAGACGAGTTGGAGAGAGAGAGGGCCTAGAAAAGCAAGAGAAGGAAGGCGAGTTGAATAAGAGGAGGCCGAGTCGACATGTGCACTAGCGACAAGTTAAGCCCACACATCCGACAGCAAGAGTGCCATACAATAGGCCAAAAAAATCTTGTAGACCAATTTCTTCTAGTTGACAGTGAATTTCTAGGGTCGATTTTAGGAGAAGGCCAAGTTATAGGTTTCCTTGTAGCAGTAAAATTTCTATGTAAAATTCTCTCTACAGGTTTAACCCATATTTTCTAGATTTTAATAAAAGTGATGAAGAATTGCTTAGGTGAAGTTTCTATTGTTGCATCTTGTTGCATGTCTAATTTCCCATAATTATTTTCCGTTGCATATTATTTTTTAAGTTGATATACTAGTGCATTTATTTTATCAACAATTTCAAAATTTATTTGAGATAAATATTTTTTAAGTTTTGCTTAAATTGTTGAAATAAAATCGATCAAAGTTGGTATAAAGAATTTAACATGGTATCAGAGCTTTAAAACTATGAATAAGGGAGAGCAGTGATTTTGACGACATATTTTTATTTTGACCACAATTTACTTTTTAGGGTTTTGTGGCTAAAGCAGATCTAGTAATATGGCATCATCAAATCTGAGGTATGACGACAAGTTGCAAGCGGCTAGAAATTTCAATCCACGGAAGGAGAGGATCACCATTGTTCTTATGGAAAATGGCTCGTGGGAAATTACAAGCACAAAGATTCAAGTTCCTTCGAATGTTACCCAAGCAACTGAACATAAGATGAATGGTATAAAAGCTAGAGGCATTATTTTGGACAATGTGAAGGATCACGTGATCCCTCATAACAGGAAAGGATGCAACACATAAGAGGTGGACGGCCTTGCCCAACCTATACCAAAGTAATAAACACTTGACTACCAACCTATACCAAAGTAATAAACACTTGACCTTAGTCAAGTCCTTCTCCTCCTTCTGTTATGACACTGACTCCCCACTCCCACTCAAATGTTTCCTTTGCTCTTCACCGTCATACCAACAAGAGCGAGGTCCTCCTCACCTTTCTGCTCAATTGCCTTGGCCTTGGATTGCTCCCCCATCTCCACTTAGATGTAGTCATCCCATAGCCTATCAAATGAGCGTTGGTTCTCTCAAGCACAAATTCCTTTTACAAATGTATCTTGTGTCTCTAGGAAGTCATTCAGCACCACTTTCATTATGTGTTGTCCACGTTTTCCCCCATTGCTACAAGTTGATCTCGAATCTGATTGATCTTCATCAAGTAACTCATCACTAAGTCAGATCTAGCCATCTGTGTAGACCGAAGCTTATCCCTCAACACCATTTTCCTGTTAACAGTCTTGTTGTGGTATAGACCACCAAAGCATTAAACACCTCCTTGGCTAACTTCTCCTAGGCCAAGTGAGGGATCAAATGGCCCTTCATGGCATCCAAGAGCACCCTTTGTGCCTTTATCTTCCTCTTTCGTTGGGTAGCCTTCTTGGCATCTGTCAACTTTGAAATAATTTCTCAACAATCTCCCATAGATTGTTTTTGTTGAGAACCAAGGTGACCCTAGCCTTCCAAGGTAGGAAATTTGAGGCTCCATCCAACCTATCTTCAAACCGAAGACCCACTGCAGTCATCTTACCAGATCTTGCCGAAGATGTGTGCTAAGTCCTGTCAAGTGCACTTAACTAAAAAAATACCTATTCCTTTAAGCATTCAAATATGTTTCCAATCCCTTGACTGGTATGGTCTCCCTCTCTCCCTCTGAGGGTTGACCTCCGCCAACCCTAGTGGCTGGCAACACCACACTCTGGCACCACTCTACATCCTTGTATTGTCACTAGCCTCTCAACTTCTTGTTGGCCACCACATCTCGTAGCTACTCTTGTACACTGGAGCCCCTTTGTTGTCATGCCAATAGTTACTCCTAGATATGAAGCTTCCTTTACCTCTGAAAACTCTAGTGGTGGCCTCGATTCTAGCGCTATATGTCCTTACTGCCTACTTCGTCGTCTGGCTCAGCTAGCCTAGACCTCCCTGTGCATTGTCAACTCCTTTCTCTGTTGGATGGTGATTGTAGTTGTCAACGGCAACTCCTCAGTGGCAGCCCCAACATTTCACCGCACCCCAATGCCTATTCTATCTAACCACCTGGCTATGGTTTGTCATCCCATGCTCATCCATGCCCACCTACAAACCCTGAGACCACCTACACACACCATTGTTAGTCAACGCAGCCTATACCCCTACACTGCGACAACAATAGCTCCTCCTTCAACAATCCTTTGCAGCAACTCCCAACAGCTTCATCTCGTGAGCTACTATCTGCATGTGCAACCCTCCGTTGTCTCTCCTCATCGACCCACGGATGGGTTTTGTTGGCCCTAACAACTGACAAGCTTGTCAATTGTCAACCTTTTCCTTTTCTTATTTTTTTATATATTACCTTAACCTTTATTCAATGCCATACGAAAATTTCCAACAATGAAATTTTGGCTGTCATATGACACACAACCTCCATACGACCCTCTAATTCTCGACCTATGTTTTTCTTTGCTATCACATACAATTGCAACCAACCCTGGCACCTTGAAATCAGCTTCTCAGATTTTTCACTCTAATACCATGTTAAATTCTAAACCTCGCACCATGTAATTAATTCCTAGCAGATTTTACACACATCTACTAAATAACAGAGCAACTAGGTTCTCAACACAATTATTCAACAAAACCACAATTACACGAACAATCTCAATCACATGTGACACATACAAATTCTGCCCAATAAACAATTCTTCATTAAATTAATAATTTGCACCTACTTGGGCTTCCATCCTGGGATAACAACCCAACTGAGGAAAATACATTTACAACATACCCTGGATCTTATCCAACTAATCAAGCCCTAGATCTATCCTTGATCTACTTGGTTGATTTAGATCTCTTATGTTGCACCCTTACAGCTTCCTCAGACTTGGCACACTTGAGTATCTCACTCCTCACTTGAGAAAATCTCTTTCTCAATGTTGTGTGCCACTGTATGGTATGTTCTTCTCTCTTCAGCCTTGCCTTTATAACTTCTCATTGAGTTAAATCCCTAACCCTAATCTCCAAAATGATGGATGGTTGAGATTATATCTCATCTCACTTGAGATCAACAGTTGAGATTAAAACATAATCACTAAAATAAATACTCTACTTTTCCAAAGTCTCTTTAGCTCAATAGCCAACATAATTAATTGTGTGATTTTCCTAAGACTTAGGTTAAGTTACAATAGCAACTTACTCAACACTTGAGCAAGTGTCCTAAGGAGACTTTGGATGACTTCTACACGCCTAGACACTTAGGCCTATGTAGAGGTACTTGCCTAAGCTACAAAGATCAACATCAAGGAGAAAACCAACAATGGTCAAGTTGGATTACTCTTCGCCCTCCCAAGGAAACCCATCATCATGCTATTGCTTAAAGGAGCAACCCTCACGAACAAAACCAAAAAGAATGACCAATTTTTGGGGAAACAAGGAGGAATGTGTGCAATCAAAAAGGGATACGAAGCCTAGCTCAACCTTCAAAATCTACCGATGACAACTCCTACTTGGAAGAAAATATGGGAAGGGGATGGATTACCAAAACAAAACAAAAAAATTGTTAGCTTTAGGCGCAGAATAAAATACTAAAGACTGTTGGAAGAATTGTGATTGATGTCAAAGGGAGAATGGGCCAGCATTTGTTTGGTGATTTGCATGAAAAATCATGTGAATTTGGGTATGTCAAAGGGAGAATGGGCCAGCATCTGTTTGGTGATTTGCATGTGCACAAATCATGTGAATTTGGGTACAAGAATCCTCTATATAGGTAGCCCTTGTCACGCCATTTTGTTTGATAGGTGGCACGCCTTATGGGTCCTCTTGGTTAGAGAGATATTAATTTTTAAAGGTTGATGCCCCAAATATGGGTTTAGCACCAGCACCTTTGCCCCAAAGTGTTATGACCATAAAACTTCTTTGATGCCCCTAAAGAAGGTCAAAATCATAATTTAAATCAGTCTAAAATCATGTGTCTTAATCAGCCTTGAAAGGAGAGCCTGTGAAATACAAAATTTGTTTTCTTTTCAAGTGTTCAGAATTCCCTCTCACAGGTCGGCTTGACAGAATTTTCTTTTGGAAATTATTTTATATGTTTGTGTGGCAAAAATCTCAAGTTGGTCCCAATATAGGGCCCCCCCTCCAAACACACACACATATATATGACCTTCGTCGTGGGTCTTTGGAGGAGAAATCTGTGGCCTGTGAAGCCTCTGATCTGAAGCAATTCGAGTTGGTCTGAGGCCTTGAGCTTTGTTGAATACCTGAAGAAGAAGGTCGAGCTGCTAGAGTCTTTGAAGATAATTGTTTTATCCTTCTATTGGATCTTTGTTGGGAAAAATTCAAAGTTCTTGATCTGAAGTTTGTTTAAGATTTAAAATTCATTTTCTGAGCAATAGGAAGATCTATTCTTTAGCCCTTATTCAGCCCCCCTGAGGCAGGTCAAGGTCAGACTTTCTGAGGAGATTCTCAGCCTGTCTGAGGCCTTCTGCAACTTTTCTTTCTGAGTTCATCCTCAGCCATGTTTAGGGCAATCTGAAGTGACTTTCGACCCTCTCTCTGTGATTGGTTTCGGACCTATGTTATGGCATGTATCTGTGGTGAATTCAGCCCTGTTTAAGGTGATCCGAGCCTCTCAATTGACGCAGTTTGAAGCTGATCCAAGTTCAGAGTTTTCTGAGACAACTTTGGAGGCAGAACTAAGTCATCTTACTGTTGATCTTAAGGGTATTCTTTGTGCTTGTCTGAGGCAGATTGTAACCTGGTTTCAAGAACGTCTATGTGGCAAATAAAGTCTTTAATTTAGGACATATCTGAGGTTGACCCCAAAATCTGAAGCATAATTCGTGGAGCATTCTGTTGGTGATCAAGAGATATAGGCTTGTTTTGAGGCCCTAATTCGGCCCTGTAGAAGACCTTGTAAGGCAGCTACCGGATTCTGAGGCAGAGTGTCATAGATCTAAAAGTCTAGGGCAGAGCATCCTGTAGTAGACCTTTGATATTTTGAGCACACTTTGATATTTGTTTGTAGCATATCTTTTCTACTTGTCTATACATTTTGAAGCAGACCTAGATAAGAAGTTTGAAGATGACATCAGTCTTAAAGAAATCTGGAATAGAGAGCGATGCATGCCTTGACACTTGAGAAAGCCTTAAAGCACAAACCTTGAAGCAGTTTTGAAGCAAGCCTTTGACAAAGCAAAACTTGATGAAATTGTGAGGTGAAATCATAGGCAGAGTAAGGACACTTGCATTGATGATCTAAGGTATGAATTTTATTGATTGCATATTGTACATCGCAAAGGGGCAGTACTGAAGTTGTTTGAATAATGTTGTATTTGGTTCATTGTCCCTGGTACAGGAGGCCAAAAGGTTTTTGTTTTATCTTTAATTCTATAGGGAGGTAGGGTGGTGCTAGGGAAGGAAGTTGTAACTTCCTTCAGGAGGTTGCCGCCTCCTTCCAATGGAAGATGGTAAACATGGGGTTGTAGCCCTTCTAGTTGTAGTTGGTAAATCTGTAAGTTGTAGTTTCCCTTGTAATATAAATATATATTATTCATATATATTGTGTTCCTTTGATGTGAAGTTAATGGTTAATGCTTTTGATACTAAATTGTAAAGAAAAGTGAAATACTAATTCCCCCCCCCCCCTCTCTGTGTTTCCAACAAACCACAAAGAATGTCCACAAGTGTTGGAATCAAGGGCCTTCCATTTGTGTCCTATGCAAAAGAGTAAAAAATTCCTCTACCCACCTACTTTTAGAATGTCAAACTAGCTAAGATTTGGGAGATGGGGTGTTAAGATCTATAGGTGGACTTCCTACATCCAAATGATTGGAACTAAATCTTTCAATCCTGAAAAAAGCTTATCCCTCAAAGCTCATACCAGACTCACTTCTTGAAAGGGCATGAAGTGCTCTCTCTAAGTATTGTTATCTTGGAAAATATAGATTGCTTGCAGTCATTTTCTTCCAAGATGAAGCCCCATACCCCGATAAAATTGTACAAGCAGTAAGAAACCTAATTAAGGAAGCTAAAATGGTCAAAGGGTACACAGCAAATCATCCCCCCTCTCAAATAAGAGAGTATCCTAGTTGTGTTCCTTGATGACTAGGAAAACAACAACAAAACATCTGATCATTTCCAAGACCACCACAACACGGAGTCTGGAAAATAGAATGAAGAAATAAAAGTTTGACCAATGTTTGGCCAACCAAAAATAGTATGTCAGTGTCTTTGGTGGGGCATCAAAAGGGAATCTAGTCATGGCAAGTGTGCAGACATAATCTTCAATCTCAATGGACATCAAGAGGTAGCATTTGCTTGGGGTTTAGGGAAAGCCACAAAGAACGAAGTAGAGGCTTAGCAGCTTATCAAGGCTTTAAAGTTTAAATTGTTAAAAGGTAAGGTGCTAGAAAATGTTATAAACATAAATATAAATAATAATTAATTAATTAATTAAATGAAAAGTCAAGGAGCACGTACCCTTTCACCTCATGCCTAGTCAATGCTATAAAGTAAACTGTCACAAGGGTTAATATATCATCATCATTCATTCTATCAATTATTTATATATCAATACATTTATACAAATACAAGTATATTGTCTACACACATTGTTTTAGTATCAGAGCTAGTCTGATCCAGCCATTGGTTAGGATTTTTTTCCAAATATCTTTGAAACTACATGTAAGAAAAGGAAAAGTAGTTGAGACCAGCCTAGATCCATCTTAACTTCGAATCTACCAAAGCATCGAGAGGGATCAAATCTCTTTTCACTCAAAAAGAGGTTTGCAATTCAAGAGATTTGATCCCTC